>CAJNIZ010043906.1:0-26718 GCA_905231905.1 Symbiodinium pilosum
GGAGGTGGGAGGTGGGAAATCGGAGGATCGCCGTAGATCGCTGGAAATCGAATCGATAGATCGATGTCGACCGAATCGATTCGGTCATGGCATGCTATATAACCCCCTTTAAGGAGTTTAGACTATAGCTCACATGACTACTTGTGCATCTTGTGATTCGTGAAGCCTTGTGAGCTGCAGGTTTCCGCAAATTGGGGGACATTACCATTTTAGGGGTTACCCTGATGAGGATTACAGCTTTTGGAGACTACAAGTAGCCATGCTTGCTTACGGTAACGAGGGATGCTAATATGGCTTGCGCTGATCGCGCAGGACCGATAGGCCTACTGCGCCCATTACATTGCACATGGTACGGCTTTTCGGAGACTTTCCTCATTTGTATGTTGCAACCTTGGCGCAACCTCTGATTTTCCCCACAACCCTAAGCCCTCAACTTATAACTCAGAACTAGAGGCCCCTACCCTAAAACCCAGAGGCCTAAAGCATGACGCCCCAACCCCTGAAAACCCCTGCCCTTCTAGGACACCCCCCAACTTTAGGGTTTCAGGGTTTAGAATTCAGGGTTAAGGGTTTAGGATTCAGGGTTTAGGGTTTATAGGATTCAGGGTTTAGGGTTTAGGATGCAGGGTTTAGGGTTTAGCCTTACATGGTCTGCGCGGGTCTAAATTTGTGGGCATATGGGCTTGATATAGAAGGTTGTGGAGGTTGAGGTCAGCTGGATAACCATGAGGCCATGAAACCCTACACTCTCCCCTCCAACTTGGGCATTGGCGTGCCCTGCTGCGTAGCTGGCTTGCAATACCTCGGCTTATGCCCAGAATCTCCCATCCCTTTAGTTCGTCACAGTATAATTGAGCCATAGTAGGAGCCGTCTTCTTCTGATATGGGTTCCTAAGAGACAGCCCCCCTCTTCCTCCCCTCCCCAGAATAAACCCCAAATACAGCCTATTGTGGGTGGCAAAATGTGCGACCTGGCCAAAACTCTCCCCAAAATCGGAGAGACTGTATAGGGACCCGTATTAAAACAGGAACCTCGCAATGGGAAGCCGTATTATAATAAACTCGCGGAAACCCCTATGAAGTATAGTCTGAACTCCTAGTATCCCCCCGATTAAGCCCTATAATACTCCCCTATAAAATGCCTTTAAGGAGTTTATACTACAGGTCATATGTGCGGGTGTCGGATCTGATGATGTAAGGGGCAGTCCTTGCAGGAAAAAAAACATCTTCCAGCTACACACCGCCCCACACCCTAAACCCCAAACCTTAAAGTTTTGGGCTCGGGGCTGGGACTTGGTACCAACTATTTGGGGTTTAGTGTTTAGAGGGTTTAGGCTGTTCATACCTGGGCTTACAACTTTGCTCTAAACAGGGGTTGAGAGCATCAATCTCTCTCTATAAAAGTGCTGCAAGACTTAGATGATGGCTTCTCAAGATTCGGGGTGCGCCCTGTGTACCTCGAGATAAGAGGATCGTGATTACGTGGCGCCGCTGAAACCCTGAACCCTAAACTGCCTTGGGGACCGCTAGAAACAACAAACACATTAAGGTTTATCTTGTCACTGTAGGTGGATCAGAAGATGCCAATCAGAAAGGGATCCGGCTTTCCCATAGCATAGGCTCAAGGTTTATAGGGTTAAGGGTTTAAAGGCTTAGGGCGAAGGGTTTAAGGTTTGGGGTCTTTAGGCCTATGGGTAATTTTGGGTTTAGGGTAGCTTTGATGAGGCTAGGGAGCGACTTCCCATGTGTGTCTACTCACCATTTCCCAGAGGGTCCAAGTACTCAATCATTAGGTACTTGGGTTTCAGGTAATAGTAATTCTAGTACAGGTTTTGGGCAAGTATATGATTATTAGGTACTTGGACCCTTAGGGTTTGCTACAGAAGTGCGCTACCTGCAGAGAGTTCTTCAAGCCCTCACCATAAACCCTGAAGCCGCAATTTTGAACCCTTTACACCCCAAACCCAGACACCTGCAAACCCTGTCCCTAAAGGCTAGGGCATTCTAGCTACACAAGTATAATCTCACAGCTACAGGCTATACGACTCATGACCATAAATAAGTGGGCCGCTCCTTATAGGCCCTTGCGCCGACAAAACCCACTGCTGCAACGTAAGCCCAAATTAGGTACACACAACTCTGGGGTGTACAAACTGAGAATTACAACATTTGACCCGGTTAGTGGTTAGGGTTTAGGGTTACAGCAGTTGGGGGGAAAATCAGAAACACGCTGTATCACACTGTTACCTGGACCCCAAAAGTATGTAAAATAATCGCCTTTATGGCTATTATTGTGCGTTTAGGGCTATTATTTTACATACTTTTGGGCTTTAGGTATTGGAACTCCCAAGTATCTTCATCCCAGACCCCAGGCTCTTAACCCCGGCTTGAAAACCATAGCTAAGGGCCTGGGCATGTGGACATGAAGTATTGGGCTTGTTGAGATTGTCATGTTTGGTACCTAAAGCCCTTTGTTCAGTACTTCCATGAAAGCATTACTTCAGTCCCTACCCGCAGAACCAGGTTGAGATACCGCAGAAGCAGAAAAGTTCTCCGCCAGTTTCTATAATCCTCCATCTCCATAGTCGCCCCTTCGCATCTTGCCGTTTGCCCGTACCAAAAGCAACCTAGACCCTTAAACGGGTAAACATACTAAACTATTAGGTACAAAGCGCATTTCATTTGGTATATATATATATAGATTACTCTAGGTACCCCTGAATACGCACATGATCTTGCATCTGAGGCACCTGGGGGCAACCACGTTCTCGGCCCTGTGCTTGCAACAAAAAAATCCGGGGGCGTTAAGGGTTTAGGCATTCGAAGTATAAGGGCGCAAAAGTTTGGTCTCAAGCCCTGAGGGTCCAAGTACCTAATAATCATATACTTGCCCAAAACCTGTGCTACTTATTAGCATAAACCCAACTACCTGACTATTGGGTACTTGGACCCTTAGGGAAAGACTGAGGTTTATGGCATCAAGCCCTCTGCATCTGATGTTCCAGGTTTTTACCTGAAAAAAGCTTGGCAATGTGGGTCAGGCTTGTGGGTTAGGGGGGCTGTTGTGGTGTAAACGTAGCTTGCAAAAGGTACCCAGAGGGTCCACATATACAACTACTAGGGAATTGGGACCCATAATTCCTTCTATAGTATGGTATTTTGGGGCCTAACTCCTTAATAGTTGTATATGTGGACCCTCTGGGGTATGCAACTTGAAAAGCTGCTGCCGCTACTAAGGGCAAGGGGCCCAGGCTCTGACTGGAACAAAAAAAGACCCTAAGGGTCCCGCGGTTTAGGGTTTAGGGTTTAGGGAATAATCATATACTTACGCAAAATCTGAACTATAACTACTATTCCCCAAAGCCAAAAATCGTAAATTATTGGGTACATGGACCTTAGGGGAATGTCTGCTGCTCCCTTTTCCCAAGGCCCAAAGCCTCAAGGCTGAAACCACCGCTCCAAAAATCCCTACGCCCGCATCCCAAATCCAGAGCACTCAGACCCAAAACCTTGAGCTCGAAACCGCACCCCTGAAAGGTCTGAAGACCTAGAAACCTAGAAATCCTGAACCTTACCCAGAGGGTCCAAGTACCCAATAATCAGGTATTTGGGGTTTGGGTACTAGTACTTATAATACAGGTTTTGGGTAGGTATATACATGCTAGGTACTTGGACCCTTAGGGCTAGTAACCTGAAGTTGACCACCTACTAGAACAAACGTGGAGCGTACATAGCCTACTAGCCTTGGAATATGGGGCCTTCATGGAAATCCTTGCTACTTTCCTAAACCCCAAACCTTACTCCTTAAAGCTTGCCCCCTGAACCATACCTGGACCCCGAAAGTATGTAAAATGCTGGTCTTTGTGGCTATTCTTATGGGTTTAGGGCTATTATGTTGCATACTTTTGGGGTTTAGGTAAACCCTAAGCCCAAAAATTCTAATCCTCGCGCCTTGCCAGTGCCGAGGCCTTCCGAAGAGACAGAAAAAAACTAGAGCGCATGCACAGGGACCTCGGCTGTATGAAGTTGATTTTTGGGTGAAGGGTTTAGGGTTTGAGGGTTTCAGGGTTGAGTGTTTAGGGTCTAGTAGTCTGGCGCAATACGTTGTTTTTAATTACTTAAGTGATAGGCAAGTTCCGTCCAAATGGGTTTCTCGGCATAGGTTGGGAGCACAAATTACATCCTATTTGCGTGGACCTTGAGGACTGCGGTTCTAGGGCTTAAGGGCCTGCATGAGATTCCATCTACAGGGAATTCGGGTTTAGGGTTTAAGGTTCCACGAGTGGGCGGCCCTTTAAAGCCTAGGGTTCGCCAAGGATAAGTCTTCCTGTATCAGGGTTTAGGGCTTAATTAAGCTTAGTGACGCACATTCCCTCCATGATGTAGTAACACCTAGACCCTAAACCCTAAACCTAAACACTAAACCCTAAAAACTAAACCCTAAACCCTTAACCTGTAGTAACACCTTAATGGGAGCATCTATCATCCGGGGGGGGGTTGAACCAGTGTCCTCTGCCAAGGCTAGGCTCTGAGTATAAGCCCCTAGACCCCCAAGGTTTAGGGATTTGGGGCTTTAGGGATTTAGGATTTAGGAATTTAGGGTTTAGGGATTTAGGATTTAGGGATTTAGGATTTAGGGATTTAGGGATTTAGGATTTAGAGATTTAGGGATTTAGGGCTTAGGGTTTACGGAAACCGGGAGCCTTAAATCCCTAAGGACCCTCCAAATCATGGTACTGATAAGCACGTGTCCGGAAGCCCCGATTTCGGATTAACCCTCTTACCGCTGCTTGAAGGCACATTTACCGCCCCCACGCTGTAACAGTCTATATGAGGGGTCCTATTCAGGGCTATATATAATCATATCGTAGATATTCTCCAACTGTTACAGAGTGGGGGCAGTACCCAGGTAATTCTCATCTACTTATAACTTCACGTAGCTTAATCGCCGATTATAACCGTATGAGCTATAGCTTAAACTCCAAGTATCCCCTTTGATAACCCCTATACTACTCCCCTATATCGTCCCCCCTATTTCCCACCTTAGACGAGTTGAGACTGTAGATCTTCTTCGGCGATCTAGGGGGATAATAGCTGGGCTATCAATACAACTATAAAGGTCCAAGGACTCAAATAATAGGGTTGTAGGGCCCAAATACCATTAATATTATAGTATTTGGGCCCTAAAGCCCTATTACTTGGATCCTTGGACCCTTAGGGACAACTATAAACAGGTATTAACGACCCGTTGACCTCCAGGTCGTCTTCTTTAACCCTTTCACACTAAACCCCTAAGCCTAAACCCTAGACCCCTAAACCGTAAATCCCTAAACCCCTACACCCTAGCCCCGAAACCCCTAAACCCTCAACCCCTAAACTCTACACCCTGACCCACAAGCAAGCCCTCACCTTAAGGACTACCATTCACCGTTAAGGTTGAGGTTTTAGGGTTTGGGGTTTAAAGGAGGATAATGTTAAAACCCCCCTCCCCCGGCCCGTGATATCGAATGTGTATGTTTAAGATTTTGTGGGTGGGGTTTCGTAGAGGAAAGGGGAGGGGATTCACCCAACCCCACCAAATTGAGACCTTATTACCATCATACGCTAGTTGTAGCGTCCGACTGTTGGGGGTTTTGGGTTACCAGCTGAAACCCTAAACCCTCAACGAAGAACCTAAATCATCTTAAACCCTGCAACTTGAAACCCCATTGAGCTCATTCGTTTGTTCCGAGGGTCTCTTCCAGAGCGTGTCGACCTCCTGTTAAGAAGCCTCCGCCTCAAGCGCGGAGAAGGTCTTTGGCTATAATATCAAGGTTTAGGGTGAAGGATTTTCTGGAGTCCAGTTCAAGGCGCATTTGCTTCATAGAAGATGTCGAATACGGAAAGTAGATATTAAGATCCTACAAAGGGCTGACTGGAGACAAAATCATGCGCTTTGGGATTTCCGTACGGCCCAATGCAGGCAATATCTGTTGACTTTGCCGCCCATGGCATTGGACCCTAAATCCTAAACCCTAAGGCAATATCTATTGAGTTTGCCGCCCAAGGCATTGCTTATGGGCTTGGAACTCCAAGGTTTGGGTCTTAAGGTCGACTCTAGGGGTCAAAGTTTAGGGTTTAGGGTTTAGGGCTTAGGGTTTCGGGTCTGCACTACAGTTACTAGCACCAAAAACCCTGAGTCCCCAACTATTGGGCACACTTAGGGTTAGGTGTAGGGATTCTCATCAAAGTGTCTATACAGAGCACTACTGATGGGCATCCTCAGTTACATAGCTGAATTTGCTAAGTCCCAGAACTAAACCTGAGAGGAATTGAAACCATGCTCTACCCTAAACAAGATACCCTGTGCCCTAAACCCTAAACCCTACTACGGCCCATTGATATCCCAACTTAGAACTTCTGGGCTCATCTTCATAAAAATGAGGCCACCTACATCCTATCCGGCTTTTGCCAGGTAGTATATGAGGATGAATACCAGCTTGGTTGAAACGAGTTGCGCAAGTTGGGGCTGTACATCAACAAATGGCTTATGCTTTGACACCTAATCCCTATCTAGGACACCAGTTCTGTTCAATTTCCCTAAACTCTGGGGGCAAGGTCCATGGACCAAGACGTTTCCACAAGGTCGCCAGGTATCGTGATGTATGGGATGTATGAGGATATGTAGCGGGAATGGAAACGAAAACAGAAGCTGCTATAATTCGCCAAGGCTGCTATAATTCGCCAAGGCCAGCTCAGGACGTTTGCAACCTTCTAAAACCCCCTCTATTGCCGCTCTGTCCCAGCTTTTGGCAAAACCTCTTTTCCCGCTCCCCCCCACCCCCTGCCCCCTCTCCCCCCATTTCCCCCCTCCCGCGCTTGCACTGCTACATGGCTGTTTCTGGACCGCCTTCATCCCGAGGAGTAGCGGCGAATTGCACTTGAGAACTTAATGTTTCCGACGCTGCTCAAGCCGGTTCTGCGGCTCTCAAAGCTTGCGAACTCCCTCACTAAAGGCTGATGGACTAAGCCTAGGCAACCCCCTCCATGAATGCATGCAACAAACACGTCTGAAGTGAGGCTTGCCTCCGTTACTCCTCGACCCTGAATCCCACGTGTCAACTACATGCCATGACCTATTCGTGTGCTCCACACCCCGCCAGCGAGGCGGGCGCGCGATAGAGTTTAAACTTATAGTATTCAGAATTTAGGATAGCAGCTAGGCCCGACCTCGTTGCAAAGTAAGCACTTTCCTTCTGCAGGGTCTCGGGTGTAGGGTTTAGGTCAAGACTCTTCCACTCCAGAAATGCCTGCGTGGTAGGCAGAGGCGGCATTGACGACAGCAACCTTGCGTCGTGCTTCGGTGCTAGTGTCTGAGCTTCCGTGTTTGCTGTTCAATTCTTGTCTTACCTTTGGTATTGGTTAGCCAGGAACGAAGGGATGGATCCTTATAGTAGTCCCTACATAACCTAAGATAGTAGTTCCCAATTTCTGTCTTTCCATTCCTTCAAAGCCCTACATTTATATAACCCAATATAGTACTTGCAATTTTGAATTTCATTCCTTCAGACCCAGCTAACCAAAGGTAAGCTTTCAAAAGTCTACCTATACCTCAAAAGCAGGTACAAAACATGGCCCCAAATCCCTCAAACCTCAAGGGTTTACGGTTCAGGGTTTAGAAAAACAGCCCATTATCCCAAATAACTTGCGGGGTTCAGGTAGGACTCACGCCATCATACGCAGGCTGCCATCAAATCCGCTCCCCACAAGGCCATACCCGAAAATTCTCGGTCCCAATGTCGAGGTTTAGGGTTTAGGGAACAGGGTTTTGGATTTATTGAGGCTTGAAGTAAAACAAGCCCCAGGCGGTAGACTCTCCCAAGCCCGGAGGAACAAAACAGAAACTGTATCCAACACCCTAACGCTTAATGGTACTTCAGCGGAATGGAGGAGCGGAGCACTCTTGTGCTCCCTATGCAATCTCCATATTCATGTTCCCACTCCCCATCAAGCACCAGTCAGCAAGTGGAGATCCTAAATCCTACAACGCCTTCATCAATGTCTATGTGAGAGTGTATGTGTGTATATATATATACATACATATTTTTCTTCACTATATTACTCCCTACATAAATTCTACATAACCCGCTATTGGCAGAGAATCAGCACTTTCATAACGGCAAGACACTCTCCGACCAGCGGCCGCCAGCTGGCACGCCACGTCCAGCAAAAGGCCTAGCAGATTTGGTGTTTATTTGGGCTTTAGGTTGTACCTAAACCCCAAAAGTACGTAAAATAATAGCCTGAAACCCAAAGGAATAGCCATAAAAGCCATTATTTTACATACTTTTAGGGTCCAGGTAGAGTTGAAGATGTAAGGCCCTAAACCCTGAACCCTGAGATGAGGATGTAGAGTTAGGGGTTTAGGGTTTAGGGTTCAGGGTGGTAGATTCCCCTATAGGGCTGCCTGTATTAATACTTTATGGGCCCAAAATGATGGCTTAGGGTCAAGGGTTTAGAAAACAAGGTACCAGTGGATGCCCTGGCTTCAAAAATATGACTTATTCAGTACGATTCCGATAATATAAAGCCTGAAACGTCAGGTGCTACCTACTCAGCTAAAGTACCGGTAGGCGTATCTTAAGGGTGCAAGTACCCAATAATCATATACGTACCCAAAACCTGTACTATGATTACTATTACCCAACCCCCAAGCACCTCAGTATTGGATACTTGGACCGTCTGGGGTAGGGTAGGGCTCGTCAAAAGACTTTATGATCCTTGACCGCCTGAACGTCATCGTATACTTTCTTAAGACCTGCGCTACAACTACTATACTGCCCAAATCCAGAATTACCAATCATTCGGGTACTAGGAGCATGAGCCTAACGTGTACCCAGGACTCCAATTCCTACGCGAGTTCGAGGCACTTGATTAGACTTTGCATGGGTGACATGGCCAAGTAGCCATATCAGCCATATAGCTTGTTCCCTCCCCTCCGCAACACGGGGCACCATACGCTTTAGGGTTTAGGGTCTAACCATCGCACGCGAACAAACATTCGGCTTACAGATAGCTTCAACTGACTACGATGACGAGCGAAAGTGTTCTTGGACGGAAAAATTCTGTGACAAAGAAGCAGTTCTGCCAAAGAATGCACGCCACACCGGCTTCCCTCGTCCAACATTGACAGAGCTCATGGTCCGCGGGCAAAAAGGGAATGAATCCTTCGAAAGGGGTTCACGCAAACGCCTCTCTGGTAGTAAGAGTCGGCGTTGAGGTGGCTGTGAACCTTGGTACCACAGCCACTGTGGCGGCGGCATACGTTGGCAGAGTATCATCAATGGCGAGCACGACCAAGCTTGCAAGACCTCGTCTTCAGACAAGCTGACACTTGAGGCCAAGCTTGCTGCGGACCAACGCCCAGGCTCGGCTTTACCATGGGGTTTCTATGTAGTTCCCTTTCGGTCTTGCTGCAATTGTGGGTATGGGCTTATAACATACTTCCCAAAGAGGAGCTGCGCAAGACGCTCTGCGTAGGGTCTAGGTAACGATCTCAACCGACCTCACCCCAATTAAATTGTGGTTTACATAAACGGGTCTAGGTTTTCGGGGCATGGTTCTTGCTTTTTATTTTGGCAGGGTCCACGGCTCATGGGAGAAATCCGTCACGACCTGAAGCCCCCTGGAGCCTCTGACTTACCGTTTCTGGGCCCTAGGCGGTTCAGAAGTGCGTAACAGTAGGCAGCCTAAAACAAATGAAGCTCTGAACACTCTAGCCTAAACCCTCAACCCTTTCACCCCAACTCCCTGACCGCGATGCTCCCCAAACCCCCCAATCTGTCCCTAGGCCTTCAGCCTCAGACCTACTGGTCCCCAGATCCACCGCGCAGAGGTGGCCCTAAGGGTACATGCTCTGAGCCGCGGTTTAGGGTTTAGAGGTTCCACACCTAACCCCCAAAGCCTACCTAGACCCAAGCACCCTCTAAAGAGCCACAATACCCAGAACGGGGACCTACATAGACCCTTGCTAAGGTAGTTGGGGGACGCCCCAGTAAAAACCTTAACACTTCAAATCCCTATATAGACCCAGTTTCCATTTCCTGTTATCCATTTAGAGAAGTGAGAGGGGACACTGGTAAACCCTGAATATGTATCCCCAGAAGAGGGGACACTGGTAAACCCTGAATATGTATCCCCAGACCCTAAGCCCTAGACTCCAAACCCTATTCCCTACACATCCCGTCATAACCCCTCCATGGGCCACATTTCTGGGTACTTGCTAGTATACCCCTAAACCGTAAACCCTAAACTCTAATCCCAAACCCCAAATCCTAAACCCTGAACTCCAAGCCCTAAACCCAAAAACCCTCTCAACCCGGCAGTCCTGGGCGATGTCGCTGAAATCTCGCCGGCTGGCTCGAGTTACGAGAGGGCCCGGCGGCATGCACCAGGCATGTGCGGGCCTGTGGTTTAGGGTTTGGGGGTTTGGGGGTTTAGGGATTGGGGGCTTTAGGTTTTATGGACTTAAGGGTTTAGGTGGTTTAGGGCTTCGGCCCTACTGGGAACTTTTCTCAAAAACAAAAGGGGGCCCGCAGGAATTCTAGGGATATTTCCAAACGATAAGTGAATTATGTAGGCGATCTTGTGAGAAAATCTGGAACTCTTTTTGCAGCCATGTCTTCTGGTTTCACCATATCTTCGTACATTGATAGCAGTTATAACATCCAGGGTAAGTAGCCCCAAAACGCTAAGCCCTTATCGCTAAACAGTTAGAACCATTTCTAGAGCCACAATCACTGGCCCCCCAGACAAGCCCTGCCATTCCTCAAACTCATACGTCTTAAGCCCTAGTCCCTAAACTGGCCTATGGTTTGCTGGGAATGAAGGAATGGAAAAGAACATAGAAACTACTATAATGCGTTATATAAGGACTACTACAAGGATCCGTTCCCTCATTCCCAGCTAACCAAAGGCCAGTAAAGTGTACTTCCCAATGGGCAATCCGTAAGCCGTACTTGGAGGTCGATGTTGCCCCTCTTAGTGACACTGTCCATCTCAAGCTCGGGCTGTCGTTATTTTGGAGCAGGGAAGGAGTTGAGCCTTATCAACCAGGATGGGCTACATATGAGCTATAGTCTAAACTCCTGATATCCCCTTAATAATCCCTAGAGTAGTCCTCTCTAGAGTCCCCGATATAACCCCCTTTGAGGAGTTTGGACTATCGCTCATCATAGACCCCCAATTCTCCGTTACAGTGGATACTAGAAATCCTGCTTGACCCTAAGTACCCTAAACCTTGGGAATAATGGTACTAGGGTATACTAAGGTCACGCAGGATTTTTAGTATCAACAGTAGGACCTTGTTATCGGTAGAATAATAAAGGGCGCATAAAGCCGGCCAGGGCATCCCGGAAGGCTTTACCCGAAGCGAATAGCCCAATGTAACATAGGTCATAGTCCTAGGGTTTAGGGTTGAGTGCCCCGAAAGTATGTAAAATGATAGCCTTAAGCCCATAAGAACAGCCATAAAGGCAATTATTTTACATACTTTGGGGGTCCAGGTAGTTCTAGATTTTAAGGCCTAATGTGGGCAATGTTTGTAGATCCCTATAACTCCTTTGTCACCCAAGTTGTCATTTCAGCTTCTATGTTCTTCCCACTTGATTCGCCAATATCCCTGAACCCCATAATTACACCCCACGGAACCAGAAACCCAACCCATAGCACACAGTATGGGTAACCCTAAGGGTCCAAGTACCAAATAATCATATACTTACCCCAAAACCTGTAATTACTATAACTGCTCTTACCCAAAACCCAAGTACCTACTTATTGGGTACTTGGACCCTAAACCCTATATATCCCTATATATCCCCCTTAAAGGTACCTAATTATTGGGTACTTGGACCCTAAACCCTAAACCCTATACATCCCTATATATCCCCCTTAAAGGTACCTAATTATTGGGTACTTGGACCCTAAACCCTAAACCCTATACATCCCGATATTTCCCCTTTAAAGGTACCTAATTATTGGGCACTTGGACTCTATGGGCTAGAGATCCAGAAGCCCAAAACCCCAAACCCTAAACCCCGAAACCCTAAACCCTAAACCCCTAAACCCTAAACCCTAAACTGTGTCTGCCGAAGCACGCACATCGAGGCGACCGCCCCCAACTCTACTTGGCGGCCGTCGAGGACAAAACCGCCTCCAAGGCTGCCAGGGTTTAGGCTTTAGGGTTTAGGGTTAAGGGTTTAGGGTTTAGGCTTAAGGGTTTAGGGTTTAGGCTTTAGGGTTTAGGCTCTACCTGGACCCCAAAAGTATGTGAAATAATGGCCTTTATGGCTATTCTTATGGGTTTCAGGCTATTTTTCGTACTTTGGGGTCTAGGTAAGGTTTTTATTTCAGGGTTCCGGGTTCAGGGTTTGGGGTTTAGAGTGGAGAGCTCAGGGTTTGGGATTCGAGTTTAATTAGTCAGGGTGTAGGCAGGGTTTAGGTTTACGGTTCGGGGTTCGGGGCTCAGATATAGAATATGGGGTTTGAGGTTTAGATGTCAGGTTCCATGATACTTCAGGATGGGTACCCAGTTCTATGTACATGAGCCTTGTGACAGACGACCATAACTCCGAAAAAAGAAAACATAAGCACTAAACCCAAAACAACGTTGAGGAAGAAGACGATAATTGTAAAAAAAAAAAAAGTATATGAAACTTGAACTAAATCCTAAACCCTAAACAACGTTGCGCCAGACAATGACAATTCCAACAACACATAAACGTCAGAACCTAAACCCTAAACCCTAAACAACGCTGCGGCAGACGACCATAATTCCAGCAAAAAACATAAGCCTCAAACCCTAAACCCTAAACAACGTTGCGGAAGACGACGATACTTCCAAAAACTACATGCACCTCAAACTAAACCTTAAACCCTAAACAACGTTGTGGCAGACGACGATACTTACAAGAAGACATAAACCTCAAACTAAACCCTAAACCCCAAATCCCAAGCAACATTGTGGCAGACGACGATACTTACAAGAAGACATAAACCTCAAACTAAACCCTAGACCCAACACGCTAAACAACGTTTCAGCAAACAACCATAATTTCAAAAACTACATGAACCGCAAATTAAGCACTAGACCCATCACCCTAAATAACGTTTCGGCAAAAGACGGTAAATCCAAAAACTACATGAACTGCAAATTAAACACTGGACACATCACCCTAAATGACGTTTCGGCAGACGACCATAATTTCACAAACTACATGAACTGCAAATTAAACCTTTAACCCAACACCCTAAACACGTTTCAGCAAACGACCATAATTTCACAAACTACATGAACCGCATATTCAACCCTAAACCTAACACCCTAAACACGTTTCAGCAAACGCCCATAATTAATTCCAAAAACTAAATGAACCGCAAATTCAGCAAACGCCCATAATTCCAAAAACTACATGAACAGCAGGTGAAACTCTAAACTCGACACCTTAAGCAACGTTTCCGCAAACGACCATATTAAAAAAAAAATACCTGAAGGGTCCAAGGACCCAAATAATAGGGTTTTAGGGCCCAAATACCATTGATATTGTGGTACTTGGGCCCTAAAACCCCATTGTTCAGGTCCTTGGATCCTTAGGGTTACATTGACCGCAAAACCCCTAAACCTGAAGCCCCTGCTCCTGAAGTCTCCTGACTAACTCCACAAGGCAGACTCTAGAAGGGTTTAGGGTTTAGGGGTTTAGGGTTTAGGGTTAGACCCCTCTAAACCCTGCAGATCCCAAAGCACTAATCTCAGACTCCACCGTAATTCAAACCGCAGATCCCAAACGCAGCATCATCTAAACCGGAAACCCTTTGTAGAGCTCGGCTCAGAACTTGAAAATGAGCAACAACCTAACCCTGAACCCTAAACTTGGGATTATTGTTCTATACTTTTCTAGATAAACCACCAATCAATGCGAGGCTGGGTGAAGTCGTCATAGTTTGCCCAGTTTGTACGGTTTAAGGTTGCCGATTTCTAGTGCTCTCTCCTTTGAAAATCCCAACTCCCTAGAACTCGGAAATCCCTGTTATCTTATGTTTACTGCTGAGCATTTAAGAAAAGGAAAAGCAATAATACTAACCATAGTAAGAGTAGTAGGGGCTAGGATGTTCTGAGCCTGCTTCGCAGACGGCCAGGGTCTCCTCTGCCGCAGCACGGCGGCGCTGGCGATCGTCCGGGCCGTTGGCCTTGGGGCCAAAGGCTCCAAGGAACTAGATAGGGTTTAGAGTTTAGGGTCCAAGTACCGATAATCAAATATGTACCCAAAACCTGTACTGTAATTTCGATTGCCCAAACCCCAAGTACCTAATTGTTGTGTACTTGGACCCTCTGGGTTTAGGGTTTAGGGTCCAAGTAGCTAGATATGAGCTATAGTCTAAACTCCTAGTATCCTCCTCAATATCCCCTATAGTAGTCCCCTACATAATCCCTTATATAACCCCCCTTTAAGGAGTTTAGACTGTGGTACATATCAAGATGGTATGGGGCGTCCCAAAAATCTAGGAGCCTCCTCTCCTTCAAGAATCTCTAGAACAAACATATGGGTTTCAGGTTTAGGGTTTAGGGTTTAGGGTTGGAGTAGTGTTTTTGGAGTGTTTTTGGAACCTAGTAGGATAGTATTCCTTATATGAAATACTATACCCCAAAAGGAGGATATAATCTTACTCTGTATTGGGTACCATAGTATCCCCAAATAAGATACTACTCAATTGGTGTTTAAGCACAAGGGGACTTGGCGACTAGTGACTAGGAGTTCTCAGTTCTAGGGGAAAGGCTCATACTTGGTATGCAACTCTTCAGGCAAATGCTTAAAAAGCGTGCAAGGTTCCGGCAGCTACCCAGGCTTAGGGTTTAGGGTTGAAGGGTTTAACGGTTTGAGGGTTTAGGCTTACCCTGAACAATCTCAAGCCTGGGTAGTTTGGGTCTTAGGGTTCAAGACTTTCAAGCAGATTGGATTGTCGAACGTCATCTTGCACGATCTCCAGGCCCGGGCCCACTCCTCAACCTACTTTCCTGCAGAGACATCCCGCCATGTAGAGAGAATCATGGCGGCATGGTCTTTCTCCGCGGACACGCGTTTCAGCGAGGATGCCGTCATGTCGCGGGCACTCAAAGAGTCTGACTCATGCATGCGTGATGAAACCGGCAACATGGTCTCGCCCACAGATGGCTACCTTGAGCGCAGTCCATCCATCCCAGCTTGCTTCAGCCTGCCTGCACAGTTGAAGCCTTCATAGACAGCGTCAAATCCCAAAGGCTCCATGTAGTTATATGGTATATACTTGGGCCCTAAAAGTAGTCATATGGGAACCATTTTGGGCCCTAAGTATATACCATATAACTACATGGAGCCTTTGGGAATTGATCCTGCTAGGACTCGAAACAACAAACCCAGGCTCCGTGGGCCGAACCCTGAATCCTGAACCCTTCCCAAAGAGTCCAGGTATATCAGATGAACATAATTTGGGCCCCAATATACCCTTGCAAACACCCTAAATCAAGATAGATCTTAAGTCACAAAAACGAATCTTATTCAGTTTGGGATGTATTCGTGAGCTCGGCTATGTTGGAAGCCCTGGGTACAAACACCTTGGGGTCAACCCGAAACCCCAAATCCTAAACCCTATCCAGTTTGGGTACTTGTGCCCTTATCACCCCTTCTATAGATCGCTTTCAATCACAAACATCGCGACCCAGAGGCTATTTTGGGATTTAGGGTTTGATGGTATGAACGCTAATATTGCCATAAGACTCACAAGGGCGTGCCCTGGCAATACTTTTGGCGAAAAAAAAAAACCTGACCCCTTGGCTCTCCCTAAAAGGAATCACGGCCTCCCATGATAGCAAACATATCACCCTTTTAGGGTTTAGGGTTCCTTTGGCTTTAGGGTTCCTTTGGGCTACTGATTTCCCCGTGCAACAAGCACTCCTAACCAGCCCAGCGCGCGGCGCTTGGGCTGGTGAGGAGTCTGATTAGGACCGCCCAAGCAGATGCAACACTGACGGGCCGAGGTAAAGCCTAAACCCTGCGCTGAAAACAGGCTAAACAACCCAGACCCCAAGCACCCTTTAGAGCCCAAATACCCAGACTTAGGACCTAAATAGATCCCTTTTAAGAGCACTTAGAGCGATCTTGGAAGAAAACAGATGTGCTGGCTCGCGACTTTTCGGACCCATCCATAATCGGGTCCTGTTTGAGACGGGCGTTTAGTGAGACACATCTTTGGAAACTGTACAGACATTAGGATATAGAGACGGGGTGATTCGTAGGTGGTTTGGATATGTGAACTGTAGTACCTGTAAGTGGAATAGGCTATACAGGTGAAGGTTTGGGAGTTGGGGTTCTGACTTTGGCAAGGTGAAGGGCTCCGGGACGCTCTGCAAAGCAATAACACGCAACAGTTGTTTTCTCAAGGCATGGCCAAAGAGACAAGCAGGATTCTGTGCTGAGTCGCACGCATAAATTTGGAGCTTCGAAGCAACTACTTGTACTTTACAGTCAGCGCTGCAATAACCGTGCCAAATACTTGCTAAACCAACCAACCGCAAGCAAGGAAAGCTTTGGCAAAGCTTTCTCTATAGAAGACCATGTTCACATGCGCGGACCGCATGGAATAATAAATCCAGGAATGCATGGGGCTGCATCCACTACTATTATTAGCATCAGTATGCTTGTTGTTATTACAATGGTTTCTCATATTGGTACTATTATTGTCATTAACTCGTACTATTAGCATTGCCCTATATTCACTCAGTCTCCATTTCCTTTTCCATTTTCCTTTCCATTGGATTCTCCATCACACCCTAAATCTTAAACCCTAAACCTCAGACGAGCACTCCCTGCCCGGAAACGTTCTGGCCTGCTGTCCCAAGCCCTAAGGGTCCATGTACCCAATAATTTAGGGTTTAGGGGTGTAGGGTTTAGTACTTAGGGGTTTAGGGGTTTAGGGTTTACAGTCCATGTAGCCAATAATCAGGTACCTGGGGTTTGCGCATTAGTGGTTTTAGTACAAGCTTTGGGCAAGTACATGATGATTAGGTACTTGGACCCTTAGGGAAAGAAGTGCTACAAGCCCTATGCGGCTCAGAGCTCAAAGTTAAAACCCTACGGGTCCAAGGACCCAAATATAAGGCTTTTACGTGGTCACAGGCACAGAAAAAACCTGGTGATTTGAGGTTGCTGAACTGGTTTTCGCATGCGTTTCGGGCATATTCCAAGTTTTAGGGGAAGGCCTGGCTGCCAACGGGGGAATTAGGAAAGGAACTCTTATGTTCAGGAAAGTGCTTATTTCTGTGGTTTCGGTGCGATTTTAATGACAGGAGGTTTTAGGGGAAGGCCTGGCTGCCAACGGGGGAATTAGGAAAGGAACTCTTATGTTCAGGAAAGTGCTTATTCCTGTGGTTTCGGTGCGATTTTAATGACATGAGGAAGGGCAACATGAAAAAAATAGAACTTGAAGATATCAGCTGATGGATGCCAAGGCCTTCCAAAACTCCTGCTCCACAGGGAGCTGGTAGCGCCTTGGACCACGAACGGAAAAATGGTTTGGGCATGGATGCTCTGGTCACGCTATGCTCTTGGAACACGAACGGAATTATGGTTTGGTCATGGGTGCTCTGGTCACCGCATGCTCTTGGAACACGATTGGAAGCATGGCTTGGGCATGGATGCTCTGGTCACCGTATGCTCTTGGACCACGAACGGAATTATGGTTTGGGCATGGGTGCCCTGTTCACCGTATCCTGTGGTCACCGTATGCTCTTGGAACACGATCGCTAGCATGGTTTGGGTATGGATGCTCTCGTGATCGTATGCACGACATTCTGACTGGAACAGTCCCCAAGCCTCTACAAGTACACAAGCCCAAAATTTGTTCACTGGCATCCAAAATGACTGCCTGGAGCACTCCGCAGATGACTTCCAAACCTTCAAATCCCCTAAAAAGCCCTGAAACACACAGTTTTTGTTATCAACCTGTTTCCTCTTAGGTCCCAAATACCATTCAGGCTATAGTATTTGGACCCTAAAGCCCATTATTTGAATCCTTGGACCCTTGGTACTTAGGCCAAGAGAACATCCAGAATAAGCGAGGAACAGACTGGCACTCTGCCGCTGACAAAACATCATTGCATTTAGGGTTTAGGGTTTAGGGTTTCGGAGCAATTTTGGAACAAGCTGATACCTCGCAAGAGAGGTATTGTCCTGTGTTGCTGATCAGAGTGCCTCGTTGAAGCTAACCTGTTTTCTCACCTTATGCAATTATATATGGTAGGATTCCAATTTATAGTCCCAAATTGGACACCAAACATATATGCTCACCAAAAATCCAAAGAATCCTAAAGGCACTCACCAAAAACCACAATGAAGACCCTACTTCATACCCAAATCCCTACACACTACTTACATGGCCCCATTTCCAATTGATTCGCCATTATCTGGGTAAGAATCACCCTCAATCCCCATTGAGGTATGATCCCCACATAACATCGAGCAGCAGCAGTACCTGAACACCAAGCAGCTTCTGGTACGAAATCAACCTCAAAGCCCTGAACCCAAAGCCTAGATCCCGGACAAACCTAACGCCTCAGGACCCTACATCCTTGAAACCTGACATCCTCTGTAACCCCGCACGCTCCATGCTTGCGCCCGTGCAATACCTGACCACTGGAAAGTTCTAGCATATTCCTGAATAGGTCCCCCAAAGAGCCCTTATATATCCTCCTGTAGGTCCCCTCCAACCTAACTTAAACCCAAAACCCAAAACCCAAAACCCTAAACCCAAAACCTCAAACCCTTAGCCCGTAGCTCACCTGGAAGGCAACCGGCACCGGGCGAAGTGTAGACGCGCAGATTTGGCTGAACCTGGTCAAGGCTTCCCAAAGCCCCTGGACTCAACTAGGGTTTCTAGGGCTTGGGTTCAAGGCATACGTAGGGCTTTGGGTTTAGGGTCTGGGTTCAGGCTTCCCATAGCCGCCAAACTGTTGGGTTTAGGGCTCGTAGTTTAGGGATTTAGGGCATGAGTTTGCAAGAAAGCGCCGTAAAGTCAAAACACGCTAAAATGAGATATCCCTAACCCTTGCTGCGCAGGCTCCCACCGAGAGGTGGCAGATTCGAAGCTTGCCAGACCAAGCAGGGCATATGCCGAAACTACACGACTACATGCGGCACAGCGAGCATGCACGGTGTGAGAAGGGCATGCCTTTTTGCAGCAGAGCAGTGGCATGTAGGCATTCTTTTCCTTGAGTGACGCAGACAGCAGAAACTGCGGCGATCTTGAACAACGAAACGAACCCTGAACTCTGTGCAAACCTCCCTTCCCCAGATGGTCCAGGTACCCAATAATTAGGTACGTGGGTCCCGGGAAATAATGACTGTAGTGCAGGTTTGGGGCAAGTATTTGATTATTGGGTACTTGGACCCTTAGGGTTCTATGACTGAAGCTACACCCTTTATCTCCAGACGCCTAAACGGCAAACCCTACAAGACCCAGACCCCTAAGCCTGTAAAATCCACCTGGAAACTCAAAACGCGCTTAAACCTCAGAATGCTAGTCGGAAAAAGAGCAATGATCCTCATGGTACAAATGCTAGGGTGTAGGGACTGAGCCACGCAGTTTAGGGTCTAGGGTTTATAGTACCCTGAGGGTCCAAGTACCCAATATTCATATACTTACCCCAAATCTGTACTATAATCACTATTACCAATATTCCAAGTACCTAAATATTGGGTACATGGACCCTTAGGGGTATAACCTCATCCACAATCCCAACCACCCCTTTGTTGTTGCCCTACTCATTGCTCCAAAGCCCTATAAGCCCTAAACCTCAACCCCCCGAACCCCAAATCCTTAAGACAATAGGAATTTACACTTACGTCGTGTCTTACGTCGCGTCCCAACTTTCCTTAGTTAGGAAGAGGCACAGCTTCAAAACTGCAAAGGCAAAATGATGCCCCTCCATGATCCTAAGCATATGCCGCATTCTCTCAGTCTAGTTGTTAACATAAACACCCGAAATAAAGTAGGTTATAGTTGCAATGAACCCACAATAAGTAACCCTGAACCCTAAAAAATACACACCACAAACCCCTAAACCATTGAACCATCTAGGCCATCAAGCAAGTAAACCCTACAGATCCAATTCCCTAATCATCGTATACTTGACCAAAACCTGCAGTAGACTTACTACCACCCAAAGCCCCAAGTACCCACTTTGGGGTACTTGGACCCAAAAAACCGAATCCCTAAACGCTTAAACCCTGAAACCCTCAAACCCTGTCCCCCCTTACTTGAACCCTCAGGGAAAGCGCAGTGAAATTACCGGCGAAGGCCTGACTGATCGTGGGGTTTGCGCTTGCTCCTGCTTGCACTGATAAGGCTCTAGGGTTGAAACTTGAGGGCTTAGGGTGTAGGGTCTCGGATTTAGGATTCAGGATTTAGAGTTTAGGATTTAAGGTATGGGGTTTAGGGTTTGGGGATTTAGGGTTTAGGGTTGGGGATTTAAGGTTTAGGGTTTTACGATGTAGGGTGTAGGGTTGTGGGCTCGAGGTTTAGATGTTCGGGTTTTGGGTTTGAGCGTCTAGGGTAATGGTCTTAGAAGTTATGGCTCAGGATTAGGCTTTAGTGTTTGGGGGGTACAGGTTTGGTTTAGGACATTTTGGTGTAGGAGGTCTGGTTTAGCATATATGTTGTAGATCAGGGCATGGGGTTCAGGCGTTGTTTTGTTCAGGATCTATAAGGTTTCGAGATTAAGGTTTTGGCTTGAGATAAGGGGCTTGTAGGGCGACAAGCAAAGAATTGTGGATAGTTCTGCAGGCGTAAGATAAGGGCAGCGGACGGCTGCATCTGGTTGAGGTTTTTGATATTAGGATCTATGTGTTCTGCAAAAAGCGAACTTTGGCCTCAAACAGGTCCGCCCAATACTGTTGGGAGGGTGAGGGGATCTTTTCGAGAAGTAGAATGATAATCGAGATCGCTGGGGCTACTCTACCACTTATGGGGCTTGAAGATACGTACAAAGGCTTGCTAAGCCCCACCGATTCTCCACATATTGTTTGTTTTTGAGAGGGGCCTATGTGATACCCCAATGTAACCCCTATATAACCCTATGTATTCTCTATACAATTCCGATGTACTCCCTATAAACCCCCAAAGAGGGACCTACGAGGGATTCCATGTTGGTTTGCGGCCAGAAGCCGAGAGAAAAGCCACTCCCGAGAAAAGGCCCCTACTTCTTGCGGTTGGGGGTTTAGGGTACCCTGAACCCTAAACCCTAAACCCACCTCTTGTAGGATAGACCACCAAACCCCATTTTAGTTAAAGTGGCCCCTACAGTACGCTGGCTATCCCAACTTCATGAGCCCTAAACCGCATAGAATCCTTAGACATCTCCACATAAGATACATATAGAATCTCCCCATAGAATCCCATCATATCCCTAGTCCCCGGAAGTCAAGGGGTGATGGGTTGAACCCTTAGGGTTTGTGACCCGTCCTGAAGGAACGCTGGGGCACGACAGGGTTTAGGGGTTTAGGGCTTCAGGTGGTTCACATAAGGGCTATATGAGCAATAGTCTAAACTCATCAGAGGGGGTTATATAGGGGATTATATAGGAGACTACTAGAGAGATTATTAGGGGGGATACTAGGAGTTTAGACTATAGCCCATATAAACTAATTACTGTCAATATTTGGGATACGAATGGACCATTAAGGGTGGACATACGGTGCCCCGTGGTAGCTTAGTCTGGTCCCTAATATATTCCCTATTAGGAACCCATGTCCACGAACTGTACGGGAAAGTAGTGACTGTAGCTCACATAGTGGCCATGTTAGGGGAACATTTTTGGGGTACGACCCTGGAATCCTCAACCCTAAGCCCTCTACCCTAAACCCTAAACCCCTAAACCCTAAACCCCTGATCGCAGTAGGCTGGCTAGCTTACATAGCGCTTTTCTCTGCCGGGGAGCTGATGCACATCCCTGGCATCGTCTTTGCGACTTGCTTCCCAAACACATGGAGTTGCCGTTTGGGTTAGGGTTTAGGGTTTAGGATTTAGGGTTTAAGGTTTAGGGCTTCAGGATATGAGGGTTTACCAAAATTAGGGGTATCATTTTAGGGGTCCCAATAATAAGGACTATAGTATTTTGGGGTCTATATTGGGGTCCCCTTATTTTGGGAAACTACCATATAGGGTCGAGGGTTTAGGGTGTAGGGGCTTCGGTTTTGTTATTTGATGTTGATACCAGCAATGTTGCATGATCTTTGTAGACTATAGCACTTCACTGCCCAAGGTATGAAGTACTTAGGTTCATGCATTTTTGTCAGTATCCACCGTAGTTGTAGGTATAGATGTTGGGTGACCGGTTGCTCATGACTCCCTTGAGTTGCAGTTATGTCACGGGGCGGCCGACTGGTTAGAAGTTGGGTTACACATAAGGATAAGATGGGACAAGTAGATTAGAAGTTTCATACATTGTTTTTTTATAGGGCTTATGCGCATAGTTACTCAGCTACTTAAAGAGGCCCATCCTGCATGGTACGTTTTCTTAAAAGCAACCAGGGTCTACAGGTATGGTATTTGGGAAGCATCGGCATGGACATATGAGCTATGGTCCAAGCTCCTCATTAAACGGGAGTTATATAGGGGATTATTTAGGGGACAATTACAGGGGTTATTCAGGGAGATACTAGGAGTTTAGATCATAGCTCATATAGGGATATGCAGGGTTCATGGGTTCGGCGTTCAGGGCTCTATTCTCTGCCAAACTGACACCGGAGCCCAGGAAAAGGAGGTAGTAGCAATAAACAACAACTGGCTGACAAGGCGAATAAGTAGTGTTGGAATTCCCGTACATTGTACTTAGGGACGCTCTAAGTATATAGTCCCCTATATATAAATGGGTAGAATATGGCTTCGGGAATATTACAATAAGATCCCCATATACCCCATATTCTATCTACTGCAGGGGGACTATATTCCTAAACCCTAAACCCTAAATAGTAGTTTCCATTTTCTTTTCCATTATCCCCACATAACCCCAACATATACCCTATGTTGCGTAACTAAGGAGCAGAAGGCTCAGAAGGAATCCTTATATCTCATTCTACCCCAAACGTTTAACCCTTAACCCCCGAATCCCTAGAACCTTTAAACCCTAAACTGTAAAACCGGGTTTAGGGTTTAGGGTTTTGAACCTAAACCCCGGTTGGGCGTGCGGCTCATTTGTAACCTATGTAGGCTGTAGTTTGAACTGCGCCACCCGGAGGTCGCCTTAAGTGGTGGCATACTGTCTTATAGAAAGCAGCTCCTGATCAAAGTGGCTTAGAATGTTCCCAACTCGCCTACAGATGTATGGGTTATACCCACTAATAAAGCGGTAATTAAGCAGTAGGTAATTGGGGTTGCTTGAATACGGTACTACTATAGAACTTGGCGACATTGTCACTTTGCGGGGGGATGTGTTATCACAAGCCTAGACGAGATCCCAATAGCCCACAGTGCGTAGTATCTACCCTAAACCCTAGACTTTACCCTAAACGTTAAGCGCTAAACCTTAAACTTTCTTGCCCAAAGTATGCTTCATTTCTAGACTTAGCTCCCCCTACGTAAGTGGGTTTAGTGTTTAGGGGTTTAGGGCTTGTATTTGTTTATGCTTATGGGTCCGTAATCCCTCTGTAACACTGCTTTCCATCATTCTGCATCTTTTCTATCTGAATTTGATTTTCCACCATCGGGGACCCTAAACCCTTAACCCTTAACCCTGCATCCTGAAGCCTCAACCCTATGTATTAAGTCCCTGGATTTCCCCACAACTCTGTGTCCCTGCAGTACACAGTTCCCAGGTTAATCCTAAACCCACTATACGTTTCCCCCCTATAACCCCTGCATATTCCCTACAATTTTGTTATTTTGTTTCCCTGTAGTCCCAGGTTATTGCGGCGGTCTTCTCGTATGGACGCGTAATCGGAGCGGTGTTGGCCTACTGTGGCAGCATTACGAGCTTCACCTGGCTTTCAGCAGCTTTAGGGTCGAGGCTTTGGGGTTTAGGGTTTAGGGTTCAAGGGGTTAGGTGTTTAGGGGTTTAGGGTTTCAGGGTTTAGCGTTTGGGGTTTGGGTTTTAGGGTTGAGGCTGCGGATGCACGCTGCATAAGCTGAGCTCAAGGAACCATAGGTGGAAGTTGCACATTTGAACAGCCTCAGCTGGACGTAGTTGAAATGCATCACGTGTAAATACATTCGGGCTATAGACGGGGATGTGCAATAGTTTCCATTTTCTTTTCCATCACCCCTATATGACCCTAATCTACTAGAATAGTTCCCATTTTCTTTTCCATCATCCCAATCTAAACCCTAAAAAGTAGTTTCCATCTAATTTTCCATTATCCCATTATAACTCCAAACCCTGAAAAGTAGTTTCCATTTTCTTTTCCATTATCCTAATAGAACTATAAACCCTAAAAAGTAGTTTCCATCTTCTTTTCCATTATCACAATAGAACTATAAACCCTAAAAAGTAGTTTCCACCTTCTTTTCCATTATCCCAATAGAACTATAAACCCTAAAAAGTAGTTTCCATTTTCTTTTCCATTACGTCATTATAACCCTAAAACCTAAAAAGTAGTTTCCATTTTCTTTTCCATTATCCCTATAAAGAGCCCAAGTTGCGGTCAGATCATGGCTGCTTGAAATCGGGGCTTCCTTTCTGTAGTTCTAGTTTGCAGTATCTTGCGATGTGGACATGGGCTCAGGGTTTAGGGTTTATGGGTTTAGGGTTTAGGGTTTTAGGGTTTATGGGTTATGGGTTTATGGGTTCATGGGTTTATGGGTTTAGGGTTTAGGGCCCACATATGTCTCAGAAAAACAGCCAACAAAGAGGCATCCGCCTGCTTGAGAACCCTACAAACCCCACCGCGTCTCCATCCCCCAAGCTGTAAACCCCTACATACCAAGCCAAGCAGAAAGGCCCAATAAGGTACATAAAGCCTTCATAGCCGGCCACCTGTTCCTTGTGTTTTGGGCTTAGGGTCCTTAACATCCTGTTACTATTCCTACTACTATTACTATTACCGAACTAAACTCTAGACCCCAAGCCCTTAAAAACTAAACCCTTAAACCCTAAACCCTCGAACCGCTTGCAAGGAGCGTGTCCGTAGGATTCTGGGTTACCAGGGCGCTGAGTGGCGGCGCTACCTTGGATACGCTGAAGATTAGGCGCACGGTTTAGGGCTGAAGGGTTTAGGGTTCCAAGGGTTTAGAGTTCAGGGTTTAGGGTTTAATGGTTTAGGGTTCCAAGGGTTCAGGGCTGAGGGTTTTGGGGTTCAGGGCTCTTTTTTGTGCCCCTTGAAGTATGAGCTGCAAATAGAAGCATGGGGAATGAGGGTTTTGGGGTGGGCCCCGTAGTTATGAGTCAGTTTGCACAGGGGATGATATGGTTATAAGCCCTAAGCTCTAAACCTCCAAAACCCCCGCAGTAATTCCTAAACTTTAAATCTCTAAAGCCGAAACCCCTAAACCTTGAAACCGTTAAACCACTAGTAAACCTCCAAAGCCTAAATTCCTAAACCTCCAAACCCTAAACCCCTAAACGCCCTTAACCCTGAGAAAACCCTGGCAGGTGGGTCGATCGTGTGCTCACGCGTTTGGAGACTTCTCCGGTGCGCACAGTCGCAATGCTCCGATTATGTTGGGAGACCCAGACCCATGTTTTTTGCTAAGGGTTTAAGGTAATTAAGGGTTTAGGGGAAGGTAGAAACTTACGAATCCTCTCCGCGTAATATTAAACTTCCGCATTAGGTACCATTACAGGGGTATACAGGGTTTAGGGTTTAGGGCTTCCCGAAAAAGAATGGCTGACTAAAAGGGGAAACTGCAATATTACTAGGGCCGTAAACATTAGCGGAGGGGAATGGCATGTCGGGGTTTAGGGGGTAATCCTGTAGCTGGCCTCCCCCCTACCTTTTCAGGTTCAGGGTTTGGGGCTTAGGCCATCCACTGATAGTGGGCTTTCGGGACCAGGGTGGTGACATGTAACGTCTTCCGATGTCCTATTATCCCACTATTACAGCTAGGGTGCGGGACCCATCTAAGTAGTACGGTCATTTGTTAATGCATGTCCAGGGCAGTTGAAACCGGGAGTTTCTCCAAATTTCGTTTAATTGTAATCCTTATCTACCCATACAACCCTAACTCGTAAAAAAACTAAACCCCGAACCCTAAGCCTTCAACCTTAAATCCAAGTCCCTGATCCCTAATCCCGCATTCCTGGGGTCTTTGAGATTCATATGACGTGGTGCGGATGTACGTGGCGGTGGCGGTGACCCTCAACGTCACATTCAACACGCTGTTCGGATGCAGACCATAAGCATCATCACGGACTTCTTGGATAGCGCTGAAATCATGGACAGTTATATACTACCTGTTCTGGTTAAATTCTCACATCATGTTCATTGCCTTGCGGCTGATTGACCTTTTCATGCGTTGTTTGACTCTCACCGGCGTGGATGTGCTGAGCCCCTTTGGTGCCCTCAACAGCGGGCCTGTGCTGTTCGCCACCTTTGCGGTGGCAGGTATCTGGACTGCCAGGATTTGGAGCGAAGCCAGCCGTGTACAGCCGCAGAAGAGGCCCCCAGCTGGCTTACCAGCCAAATAGCCCAATGTAGTACCCTAATAATGGAGAATCAA
>CAJNIZ010043906.1:37241-53490 GCA_905231905.1 Symbiodinium pilosum
TTTAGGGGTTAAGGTTCAGGGTTTAAGGTTTAGGGTTTAGGGTTCCCTAGGGATATGTAGAGATATATAGGGATATGTAGGCTTTAGGGTGTAGGGTTTAGGGCTTCGGTCCGAGTACCCAACGCTTCAGAAGCTTAGTGCTCAGTACCTGAGTCTCCAAACCCCAAACCCTAAACCTTGAAGCGTTTAGCCTTAGGCTCCCAGGGTTCAGGCGCCTTGCAGCATTGCAGAGTGTACTCCATCATCTGAAGGTGTAAGTTCCACCAAACAGGTCCACCAAACAGGTAGCACGTGGTCTATTGCGGAGTGAGAGCAAGGTGTTTGAGGGCTTACCTGGAGTAACCCAGAGACCCTTCAAGACAGGTAAAGGCACAAAAGCACTAGGTACAACACCCCTTGTTTGGGGCTACACTGGTTGCTTGAGGTAGGCTTGCGGGCTCCTCGGGAGCTAGAAGCTTGCTTCTGAGCCATGCAGGTTGAGGTGTACATGAGGCATCCTATACCATAAGTATGCAAGAAGTTTAGGACCGTCTCATTCTAAACTATTCAGGCTTCTAACTCAGGATTTGCACAAGGCTACTTGGACGGCCAGCAGCCTCTTTTCGGAGAGAAGCCGCCTGTTCCAACATGTACAGAGCCCCACAGCCTGTTGAAGACCACTGTCCTCTTAACGCGGATGGTCACTGGGGCTCCAGTACACTTTCGGGGACGCCCTTGTACTCTAAAGATCTCTACACTACACTTGTGAGGCCCCTTGCAAGTCCTTGGTATGCCTGAGGCTCCTGTTGTATCCTCAAAATGCTTCTGTCTTGTCTTGCCATGTCCTTCGTATCGATGCCCTGGACTCACGGAACGGCCTATGCTCAGGGTCCAAGTACCCAATAATCCTAGACTTGCCGGTAATTACTATTACCCAAAACCCAAGTACCTAACTCTTGGGTACTCGGACCCTTTGAGCTAGGTCTAGGTTTTAGGGTTTAGGGTCAATGAAGAGCAGAATACCTATCTGCCTCAAGCTTCCCGACCACAAGCAAGCCCCCGTTCAAAAGCTTAGACGTTCAGCCCTACACGCTCGTAAGACAACCCCTGCCCCAAATAAGTAGGATAGGGATTTGTTGAGGTTTAGGGTTTGTAGGGTTAAGCGTTTTAGGGTTTAGGTTTTAGGGTTCAGGGGGCTATAAGCGAAGGATATTCCTAATCAGGCAGTTTAGGGTTTTAGAGTTGAAAGTCTTTGCATCATAGGGTTTTAGGGTTGTAGGGTCTAGTGTAGCAACCTTGCCAAGCCACCCACTATCGCAGCCCCTGTGGTTGGCGCTGCAAAAATGCGTACCTGAAGGTTTAATGGCTTTTTGGGTTTAGGGCTTAGGGTTTAAGGTTTTTGGTTTGAGGGTTTAAGTTTAGGGCTCAGGTTCCCTTGGACACACGTTTTTTGGGGGCCAACGTGCTTTTGGCTTAGGCTGTAGCAGCTAAGGCATTTCTCAAAGTACATTGTACTAGACTACCCTACTTCCAACAATTTCCTCATATGGGGGCATCAAAAAGTAGGCATCTCCCTTGCACACATCAAAAAATGCAGTTGTGTTGTCCCTAAACCCTAAACCCTAAACCCTAAGCTCCGAAACCCTAAACCCAAATCTCCCTCGCCATTGTGTTGTAGGGGATCCCTACTTCGTGGAAACCCCTTAGAAGCTACAGCCAATATTTCCCAGGTAACTAATGGACATGGAACATGTTACGGACTATGCTTAACTACCACAAGGGACCCCTTATGTCCACTCTTACTGGCCCCTTGGTAAGCCCAATTCTGACAGTAGCTCCTATAATCCCTAGAAAAACCCTTGTATAAACCCAGTTTCCATTTAATTGTCCACCTTCTTTTCTGGCTGATTCTTCATTATCGGAGATAATCAGGGTCCCTTAGTAAGGCTTATGCATAGGGGTAATAGAAGGCGAGGGGCCAATTGAGTAGTGTTTTTGGGTGGTTAAACCTAGTAAGATAATATTCCTTATATAAAATACTATACCCCAAAGCAGGATATGATCTTACTCTATAATGGGTACCATAGTACTCCCAAATAAGATACTACTCAATTGGATTCTGAAGGACTTCGCCCATCAGCTCCGCAGTGCTCAAGGGGGAGTGGACTAGGTTGGCCCCTAAAACCCACATATGGTCTCCTATTAAAGCCATTAGGACAATATCAAATATCCCAGGGGCCTACCCAGTAGAGGAGTGAGCGTGGGGACTACTGTCGCGGATTATCCAGATAACATCTTGGGGATCTCCTCCTTTGCGCGGTTTAGGGTTGTATGTGCACTGGACAATGTCCCTGACGAATTCTACACCACAGCCGAAAACCATCCTAAAATGTTTACCTCAAGTGATGTGTACAGGTCAAACGTGGAGGGCTTTGTGCTGTTCAAACTTGAAAGCAGCTTGGAATCTTGCATGGTATAGCAGCTACTGCTCACCCTCAACCCCAAACCCTAAACCTTGAACCCTAAGCTCCCTAAACCCTTGCCTAAATCCGTCTAAATGGACCCAAAACCAACAACCAACTTGGAACTACTCGGCGAGACCCCAGACCCTGGAAACTTGCATCGGAACCCCATATGCGCCTGTGGTTATCCTACTTGAAGGGTCAGGGAGACTTAGTAAGTAGGTTAGCACTGGGGATAACTAGGGTTATTCTCTGGGTTATAGGGTTACTAACACTAAGTGCCTCCGACCCTCCAAGTAGAGCCTACTACGTAGGATGGTATCATTGAGGCCTCTATGTGCCCCGGCTGGAAATGATCAAGTCTAGTGCGGATAATTCTGCATTGAGGTCTGCATTGGTGTCCTGTAATCTATGGAAACTACCGTATACCCAGGTACTTGATGTCCAAACGACAACCAGATCCCTGATTTCCAGAACCTTGGTCATGCTCGACGTTGCCTTGAATACTAGGAGGGGGGGCTGCATGGAAATTCCCAATCAAAAAAGGTCGCTACGATAGCCCTGAAGGTCCAACGCCCACAGTAGTCACATAGTCATATACTCCCAAACACCTGAATGACATTTACTATTGTAAGGACCCCCCCAAAACATCGAGTAAGGATGATCGTTTTTGGAGCTTCCGCTGGCCCAGGAACACCCAAGCAGGACAAGAACCCAAGCCCTAAACCGGCCTAAACCCTTGTCATAACCCAGCCTGGATCCGAGGCCCTTCAGAAATACTTCTTCAAGGCTGAAGGGACATTCAGAGCCAATAGTACTTTTATCGAATAGGAAATGCCTGGGGGCTGGTGGGTAGACAACGACTCCAGCCATGTTTGAAGCTTGCCCAGTAAGTTTCAGGTTGTTCCAAACAAGCCCCTCGGCCCGAAACCCTAAGCCCCTCCTTGCCTGGTGATGGCCCTCCGCTTGCCGTAGAACGACGACTCCCTGGCGGTTGTTCATAGGTCAGACTCAGAGTCAATTGGAGGCTCATTGGCGGCTGGCGATGACTATGAATTTCTTCATACGCTTACGTACAGCATTCAGGTCATGAATACGATTCCCCAAGTCATTAGAGTATCTCACTGGTGGCCAAGACCACGCAATCGCGAGCCTAGACTCCTTAAATCCAACACCCTGGACCCTAAACCCGAAAGTGTGTGGTTGGGTTTTCTTCCATGCCAAAGCAGCCCAAAACTTCAAACTGTGGGGTTTAGGGTTTAAGTCTTACCCTGAGGGTCCAAGTATCCAATATTCATATACTCACCCCAAATCTGTACTATAATTACTATTACCAATATCCCAAGTACCTAAATATTGGGTACATGGACCCTTAGGGTAAGATACAGTGGCCTAAATCCCAAACCCTTAAGCCCTGAACAAGGTGACCTGCAACCTCCAGGGCTTCTTCAAGGGCTTAGGGTTTAGGGGCTTAGGGTTTAGGGCTTAGGGTTTAGGGCTTAGGGTTTAGGGGCTTAGGGTTTAGGGGCTTAGGGTAGGATAATTCCCTACTATTCTGCTGTAGTATCAGGGGTTACAGCCAGCCCCAGACTCCTATGTAGCTATGTAGTTCTTGTTTGGGTCTTTTAGGGCTTCTTACGTTGCAGGCTCGAGCGCAATCACCAAACGGGGGGGTTCCCAAGAAGCCCCCCCCCTCCCTCCACACCTATCCATATTATATATATATATATACATATCTATATATATATATGTACATATGTACATATGGTATAGATATATATATATATCATGCATACGGATTACAGAAAGACTCTGGGGTTCCTTTTAAAAGGAATCTATGTGAGTTACCTTGAGAAATTCCTGGAGACTGCCTGCGGTTGTCCCCCCCATTGGGGCGGAGGCGCGCGTACCTGGAAGGCACCTGTGGCGTCTTGGTTTGGGAGTTAAAGGGTGTAGGATTCAAAGCCCTAAGCCCTAAACGATAATTACTGATGCTCAAGGAAAGTGGGAGAGGGGATCCCCACAACCTTCACTACATAACCTACTGTTTAAAAAGGTACCTATACAACCTCTACTACCTCCAGCGCTCCTCCACATGCACCGTTATTAGGTCGGCATGATGGTCCAGGATGCTTTGGGTTTAGGGTTTAAGGTTTAGGTTTTAGGGTTTAGGGTTTAAGGTTTAGGGTTTACGGTTTAGGGTGTAGGGATGTTTGGGAGACTGCGAGTTTGGAAGGTCGGACTCTACAGTCTTGGTAAAAGCCAATGTGTGACCGTGGGTGCTTAGCATGAGCACTCCATCCAAAAGCACAACAACCCCTGAACCTTCCACCTAAACTCTCAGCCCTAAACCCGTACCCCGAACCCTAGGCCCTAAGGCCTAAACCTTTACGCTGCAAGGCTCAGGGGTTGGGCTTGAGAGGATCGAAGCTTGGGGGTTTCGGGCTGTCTTGAGTAAGCTTACCCTAAGGGTCCAAGTACCCAATAATCATATACCTACCCAAAACCTGTACTATAATTACTATTACCCAAATCCCAAGTACCCAATTATTGGGTACATGGACCCTTAGGGTTTAGCATTTAGTTTGAGGTTTTCGCCTGCGGACCTGGTTTTTCTAGTCCGAAGACTTTTGATGCCTGCACGACGTGCGCGGGGCTCTGGCAGGGACTTGGGTTTAGAGTCTAGGGTTTTCAGTTTAGAGTCTAGGGTACTTGAAAAGCCTGCGTAATTATAACGCCCTTATAACTGCACGCACATACACCTTCTGACCACATTAGGAGACGTTGGGGGCTGATGCCTGTGTTCAAAAGCAGTCCTCATGCAGCCGATACAAACCCATTGACTCCAAGCACTGGCCTTCGGTTAGCTAGGAATGAATGAATGGATCCTTATAGTAGTTCCCCTAAGGGTCCATGTACCCAATATTTAGGTACTTGGAATATTGGTAATAGTGATCATAGTACAGATTTGGGGTAAGTATACGAATATTGGGTACTTGGACCCTCAGGGTTCCTATATAACCCATCATCATAGTTTCCATTTTCGCCTCCATTCCTTCACCCCCCCCAGCTAACCAAAGGACAGAGTAATCTCCCTGCTTGATTCTAAGTTCTTGCACCGATGGGTTGGCTCAACCACGGGTCTAAGCCCTAAGCCCTGAGGGTTAAGGGAATATGGTTTAGGTTTTAACGCATAGGTTTTTGAGTTTAGGTTTTAGGTTCAGGGAGCCTAAACCCTCAGCACAAAAAAACAAGACCTTTGTTTTTGGTGAGTGAAAGGTTGTGGAGGTACATCCAAAACCCTGAATTTGGGCGGACGAGACCCCAATTGATGCTACTTACTTGCAGAAGCTTCGGGACATAGCAAAACATGCCTCAAAACTCAAACTCCATGAACAGACCGTGCGCAAAATCCCATGCCCAAATGATGGCTAGGTGCACTTTTGGGGCTTGTGACGACCGAAGATTGAAGCAACTAAGGTTTAGGATTTAGGGTGCCTGCCGGTACGGAGGGACCATACGCAGTGTAGTCAGCATAGTCCTTGGCTGCGAGGCGTCGAGCGGAGGGCATAAAGAGCTGAGATTCCATTGGTTCCCTGCCTTCCAAGCTTCCCTCACCACACCCCCTAAAGGATCCAATTTTTTGGAACCCCCCAAATATGAACCCATTACTACATTGGGGAAACTAGTGGATTACTAGGGGGTTCCATTGTTTGGATTCTTTGAGGGGTCTGGGTCTAAGTAAACCTGAATTTCGCTTGAATGACCTTAAGAGGCAATGAACGAGGGTGGTACATCATGGGTGGAAGGGAGCTCATGAAGGTTTGTCATGTTTGTCAAGGGTATATCCTGAAACCTGCGCCCTACCCCTAAGGGTCCAAGTATCCAATATTCATATACTTACCCCAACTCTGTACTATAATTACTATTACCAATATCCCAAGTACCTGAATATTGGGTACATGGACCCTTAGGGTACTAGAGACGCAGAGACGCTTGGGGGCCTGAAAGTGCAGGGTTTCGGGTCTAGGCTGACCTGCGCCCAGCGTGAAAAATCTGCCTAGCAATCTTACACGTCTTGTTGATACACTCCTGAACCCCAAACCCTAAGCCCTACACCCTAAACCCCAAACCCTAAACCCCAAAACGCCTGGAATGCATGGACCCGGCTTGCCCCCACTTCAAGGGTACTCGGCCGTTTTTCAACTTTTACTTTTCCAAGGAATGGGGAGATGGGAATAGGTCTCTCCTAAGACCCCTGAAGAATCCCCAAAAAGGAAAAAAGCTGCCTATATTTTCCTAGGTTCTGCAATGTAGTACTGGGATCATTTATTGGGCTGGATTCCATTTTTGGGATCCTCAGGAGGGGGTCTGGGTTAGAAGGCTGCATGTGGGTAAACCCTAAGCACTAAAGAGGGGAAACCTGAATGAACGAAACGCTGCATGACCCTATGCACTGCAATCCTTCTAATTCTGTAAGCTTTAGGGTATGGAGTACTTAGACCTCTTTACGCAACCTTTTTAAGGAAACCACTTCTGTATGTAGAAGGTACTAGACAGAAGTTAGGTATCATTCAAAAAAAAACCTTACATCCTAAATCCCAAGATAGGGTGTAGGCGTCGAGGAGTTTAGGTAGTAATGGTAGTTTCCCTAAATGGGGGGACAACAATATAGACCCCCAAATGCTATAATCCTTATTATGAGGACCCCTAATCCCTATAATCCCCTATATAATCCCAGTTTCCATTTCATTTTCCATTTTCTTTTCCATTTGATTCTCCATTATTGTGGGTATTATACTAATTTTGGGAAACCGGCCAATATCGAGGTATCAGGGGGGGGGGATCACGTGCCATTGTTGGTTGAGGGTTTAGGGTTTGGGGTTCAGGGTTTGCGGGTAGGGTTTCGGGTTTTAGGCTTTTAGGGTTTAGGGTCTAGAGTTTTTGGTTTAGGCTCCCAAGTCCTAATGCTGCATGTTCTTCATTGAAAAGGACCTTACGCTGCAAGGTACATATTGAATATTACCTGGGGGCGAGGTGCATGGGTACATGTAACCTGCTAGTTCCTGCACTGATGACCCAGTCATAGTCAGATCAGGGGACTAGGGGGCTTATCATTGGGTTAGAAGTGGACTCACGAGTCGGGTATAATTAAGTACCATGCGCCTCAAAGTAGGAGGTGGACATTAGCAGTAGTCTGGGTTGTTGGGGAACTTGAATGAAGTCACTATCTTAAGGAAAACTGTTATTTACTCTACACACCCATATTATGGTACATCTAAATATGCTACATACAAAAAAACCCGGTATTGTCCCGAAAGTTGTTTACATTGATCTCCCTTGCGCTCGCAATCCAAGAACAGACCGAATCGAACATTGGGCAGCTCAGAACACCGGATTCCCAAATCTTTAAAGGGTTTGGGGCTTAGGGTTCAGAGTTTAGACTTTTGGGTAAATCTTTACCCTAGGGGTCCAAAGTAAATACATAGTACAAGGTATGGTTTCTGTAGTAGGAACTTCCCGTATAATTAGTTGGGGAAAGTATTCCTCATAATGATAGTTGGGACCTTTTGGATTAAGGAGTCCACTAACCTGGACCCCCTAAATCCTAAATAGGAATTCCTGGGTTTAGGGTTTAGGGTTTAGGGTGGATACCTGACCTCATCCCTTTCGGTTCGGGTTTAGGTCGGCTTTTGCTGACTTGGACGGAAAGGCTCGGGGTCTACGTTTTTCATGGGGTGACATCTCTAAAGGGTCCACAAAATCTATGGTGGATTTTTTGACCCCATAAATCCTATATAGGAATCCTTTTGAACTCCATGTATAAGAACAATAGTATAAAACTCCTGGTATCACCTTACTAACCCCTAAAATACCCCCCCTATATAATCCCCTTCAGAATGTACAGCATCGATGCCTGGTGCCTTTCGGTTCGGGTTTACGGCGGCTTCGGTGACTTGGACGTAAGAGCTTACGGTCTTTTAGGGCTTAGGGTGGTTTAGGATTTGAGGTGGGTTAAGGCTTAGGGCTTGCGCTAAACCCTAAAGCCTAAACGTGGTTTAAGGTAGGGTCAGCAAGTCTTAAGGCTTTCTCAAGTAGAGGGACAAGAACACACAAAAAACAAAAAAACTAAACCCCACCTGGAGCAACCTAGACCCTCACCAGCCTTACCAGGGCATAGGGTCTAAGTTGTTTTAGGTTTTAGGGATACATAAAGTAACCTCGACACATTTAAAAATGCAAGATCTGTAAAGATACCAAAATATCAGGTACAAAACCAATTTCTTAAGGGTACCTTGATTACTCTATGGGTACATGGAGGTCAAGGGATACTTAAAAATATCTTGATTGGTACTGAACCTATATCCGAAAAAACAGGCCCCTCAAGCCCCTACTAGGTTGTTTAGGGTTTAGAGGGCTTAGGGTGGCCAATTCGCCTGCAAGCTTGTGCTCGCCAAAGAGCTCAGCCTTTGCCACCATGAGCGCGTTTTCGGCACTTGTTAGCTCCCTAAGGGTCCAAGGACCCAAATAATAGGGTTTTAGGGCCCAAATACTAGTATTCATGGTTTTTGGGCTTTAAGACCCCATTATTTGGGTCCTTGGACCCTTATAGGACCGTATCCACAAAAGCTCAATGGAAGTGGTGGCACAACTGCTGAGGACTGACTTTGGCCCGTAGCATCTATCAGTTAGAGTTTAGGGTTTAGGGTTTAGGGTTTTTCTCCATTGGGTCCTTGTTGCTCCCCTTTGCATTTCTGACCCTTGCGGGTTGTTTAAGGTTTTAGGGGTTAAGTTAGAAGTATCATGACCCTCCGAGTAAGGAAAGCCTGCGGAAACCCCAAACCCTCACTCTAAACTCTAAACCCTAAAGCCTAAACTCTAAACCTCAAACCCTAAACCCTAAACCATGAACCCTAAGCGCTAAACCATGAACCCTAAACCCTACCAGACCCCTGTCGAAAGTCGAGGCCAAGGGTCTGCCTGGTGTACTGGCCACGGCACGGCCGGGCGAGGATGCACGAGAGGGGCCTACATGGGCTAAAGTCCCAGAGGGTCCAAGTACCCAATGATTTGGTACTTGGGTTTTGGGTAATAGTAATTATAGTATACGTTCTGGGTATGTATATAATTATTAGGTACTTAGACCCGTAAAGGTCTGAATTCCTTAAGGAGGTTTCTATGCGGTTTAGGGTTTAGGGTCCAGGGTTTAGTAAGGCTTGGGGTTTAGGGTACAAAGTTGTTTGGTTAATCCCTGCCAAAAACTTTCTGAACCTAATGGGGTGTATGGCTGTAAAGATTTCCACCAGGCTTGCAGCACAAGGGTTCAAGCTATATGGGGGATGATAAAGAGGCGCTGACGCAAGGCAACGCAATGCCGAGAAATCACAGTCCTCCTTTCCAGCGGATCCGGGAGTTCTCTTCAGCGTTGAGATGAAATTCTCGGTCTTGCTTACAGCAAGGTGAGCAAACCTTGTTCTTTTTGCAGCCGTCGCAGCAAAATTCTAGCTCCACTCCTTCTCCAGGAAGACTGTTTGCTATATAGGGGTAATATAGGGTTTAGGGTTTTGTAAAGGGTTTAGGGCCTTAATTATCTATACGGCACAATGTATGGTTTCTATAACTAGGAATTAACCATATGGTTTAGGCCAGTATGTCCTATGTAGGTACTGAGGAACCTGCGGGTAGCTGTTGAGCTTTAAACTCCTTACGGTACCTGCAACATTTAGGCCTCAGGGTCAACAATCCTAAGCCCTAACCGAAAATAAAGACCCCCTAAACCCTACGTAAACCCTAACCGCAAACCGCAGACCTCAAACCCTAAACCCTAGAGCGTATCCCACTTACCAGCGGCCTCAACAGGGGCGCGCAATCCTGCCAACTCGCAGCAGACCTGCTCTTCCAGGGTAAAAGGTTTTGGGGTTTATAAGGTTTAAGGGGGTTTAGGGTTTGGGATTTTGGGATTATGGGCTTAGTATTTAGGCTTGCGGTTATATAGGGATTAGGCACTGAAAAAAATGGAGCCTGAAACTGGGGCCTACATACCACCGGTCCAAAACCATCAATTACAACGGGGCTACGAGGCCTGTACAAGATTTACGGTTCAGGGTTGGCCACTCAATCCTGAACAGTAGACGCTACCTAGACCTGCTCCTACGAGGTTTTGGGGTTTAGGATTGAGGGCTATTCTATGGCTCATAGAGGTTCTAAGTATACTTACTAAGTCCCCCTGACCCCCCGCGTAACAACAGGATGTACGACTCTGCTGAATCCAGCCACTGTACGTGATTAATGAAAGATGAGATTGCAGCTATGGATCCTTGGCACGTGCAGTATTTTAAGGGCCCAATAACCCTCATAATAAGAGTTTAGGACCCAAATACTAGAATATTAACGGTATTTGGGGCCCTAAAACCCTATTACTTGGGCCTTGGACCCTCAGGGGTAGGGTTTAGGGTTGCGGTACGGATTGGTCGTAAACAAGCCGGAAGCCGCACCAGCAGGAAAAAAGGAACACACCGAAAACAAAGGCCCAAGACTTTCCAAAAAACTCCATGTCTATAGGGTTTAGGGCTTGTAATACCTACCTTAGCCCCAATGCCTAGAAATAATGCCTACATTGGCCTTTATGGCACGAACCCTGCGGCTTGATGTTGAACTACCATTCCAAATTCCATGCTTCCAGTCAAACCTCCGCCCTATAAAAACATCGTACACCTTTTGTGAAGTTCCGATAAATCCATGGACTTACTGGGGTTAGTAGGGAATAAGGGTATACCAGTAACTCGAAGCTCAAATCTCACAAGAACGCTGTCCACAAAAACCCTCTGGATCTTTCTGTGTAGCTTGCTCTTGTTAATACCTTATAACCCCCAGGGTTCAGGGTTTAGGTCTTAGGGGGCGAAATCCCAATGCTCCAAGAAGGAATTACATAGGAGCCCTTTGGTTCACCCTGAACGCCGACTCGTCCACCTTCGCACCCATGGGTGGCGTCAGGCTCTCGTCCGGTAGCGGTACCGCGACGGCATCGTTTGAGGGCTCATCTTGCATCTAGCAAGGCTTCATCTCCCTAAGGGTCCAAGTGCCAGGAGAGTCCCCTAGGTATAAGTTCAGCTTTCAGTGGGTCATGATGGGGATAGTAACAATAAGTTAGAAGTTGGCTTTCAGTGGGGAAAGCAGGGAAGCAAGTCCTATAGTATACATCTGAGTCGTTCCAGTATACTTCTCTTCGTAGGCATGCCCCCACCCTAATATCTGTATTGCACATGCTTTGAGCTTGCAGTCTTTCCCCTCTACATGCTTTCGGTCATGTTGCTTGGGCACTTGGACCGAGCACACCTGCCCTCCCTGGGCTGGGCAGGTAACATTTGGGTTTCCCCTAAACCCTAAACCTTAAACCCTCCTTCTAGCCAGCTACCTTGACATGACAAGTACTGTTGCTTTGCGACAGCAATGTCCGTGCAGCTGAACAACCATGAACCTGAAAGCAATCCTCACGGGTCCAAGGACGCAAATATTAGGGTTTTAGGTCCCAAATACCATGGAACACTATAATATTTGGGCCCTCAAGCCCTAGTATTTGGGTCCTTGGGCCCTATTATTTGGGTCCTTGAACCCTTATGGAATGAATCTATCCCAAGCAGGCAGGGGCACACGCTCAGAAATTGAGCCAAAGAAAGAGAAGCGCTGTCAGGGTTCAACTCTCCCGGCAAACTTGGCAGACAGCCACCAAGAAAAGCTCTAGGAACATGTCATTTGATCATGGTGCTCTGTGGGTCTCCGCCTTAGCTTACTTTAAGGGACTAAGGACCCAAAGAATAGGGCTCTGGGGCCCTAATACTATAATAGGAATGGTGTTTGGGCCCTAAAACCCTATTGCTTGGGTCCTTGGACCCTTAGGGTTAGGCAGAGGTTCAAGGTTTCGGGTTTAGACCTTTACCTCGCGTTTCTTTAATAGACAGGTGCAGGTTAACAACGAAGGTCGCTGGCGCATAGCAAGCGTAGGGTCTAGGGTAATCACAAACCCCTGTACCCCAATTGGAAAGGCAAAGGCCCAAAACTCCTGAACACCTGCCACTTGGCAGCTGGAATCACCCAACCCTAAACCCTAAAACCTAAACCCTAAGACCTAAACCCCCAATCCGTTGGGGGTTAAGGTTTTAGGGGTCTAGGTCTTCCCAAAGAGCGGGTATTGTGGATATCTCTAGGCTTGGAGACCCGCAACAGGGGGAATTGTGGATATCTAGTCCCCTTTAAGTAGATAGATATGGAGTATATGGGGATCTTATTATAACATACCCGAAGCAATATTCTATTTACTTAAGGGGGACTATATCCTAAACCCAAACCCTATATTCTATCTACTTAAGGGGGACTATAGGCGGTTGACTTAAAGGTCCTTTGGGTAAATCATTTAGGGATCCTGAAGGATTGCAGGGAGAAATGTCAGGAAAGGGTTTAGGGTTTAGATTTTAGGGTTTAGGTCTTAGGGTTTAGGGCTTAGGTTTTAGGGTTTTGGGTTTTGTGCTTTCCACAATGGCTTTTTGGGAACAGGAACTTTCATTGGAGACCTTGCCTATCAGGAAGGTCGCCGTACTGGGGCTGAACTTACGCCACGTAATTGCTGTTGATGGAGGATCCTGCATCATCATGGGGCCTACATCCTAAACCAACAGGAATTCCTTAACCCTAAACCCCTTGACTTCCAGGACAAAATCCAGCAGCTTTGGTGTGGAGCAGAGTCTATTCCGTCACTTGAAGGGGATTTGTACACCCTAAGAGTTGGTTTAGGGTTTAGGGTTTAGGGTTCCCTGGCCCCGAAACACGTCAGCCTCAACTACTGGAGAGGTTCTGGTCATACAAAGGGGGGTTTGGTAAACCCAGCCCCCCAAATCAGGACTCTCCTATGACTATACGCATGTCCTGGCGGGGCTAGGGGTTCCCAAAGCCTTCTGGTTACTTGCATGTTTAAGCCCAAACACTGCACCACTTAAGCAGGGCGCAGGCCAAGGATTTAGGGTGAAGGGTTTAGGAGCACTTGCAAGCCGAAACGCACGCAAACGGTAGATGTATGAGGCTTCGGCCTCAAAGTGCCTTTGTGGAGTCAACTTGAGCCCGAAGCATATGCTCGACCTATCCTACTATAGAGATACTGAAGGCGTTTAGGTAGGGCAAGCTCGTGCCGCTGATTTTTCTTCCCAGTGGCTTTACTCTCCCCCAAACTAACTTGTAGTCTGTGTGGGCTTTTTGGGCTGAGGTTTGGGGTCTTGCTATGAAGTCCACTAGACCCTAAACCCTAAACCCGAAAACCCCAAACCCTAAACCCTAAACCCCAAGCCCTGGTTCTCCAAGCATAGTGGGAATGAGGCAGCCATTTACGGATTCGTTCTTGGGCATGTTTTCGGATTGCCACTTGTGGGGCTTCACTCATCCAATTTTCATTGACCGCAAAACACTGTACCTAGTACTTCGGGACTATCTACATCCCCAAAGTATGAAAAAAAAAACATCCCTAAACCCATAACAACCAGCCATAAAGGACATTCTTTTGCTTACTTTGGGGGCCTGCTTTCGACGCGGAAGTCTATGCGTGATACCCGCTTCGAGACCTGACTTTTGCAAATAGTGCTCCTTTGGGCTTATGAATCTCTAGACTGAACTGTAGTGTCCCCTTGACAATTGCGTGGTTGGTTGGGCAAATGTAGAAGTTCTAGCACAACTTGCCTCTGGTTAGCAGGGACGGGAGGAATAGAGAAGACAATTAAACTATTCAATTCATTATTCGCAAATATTTATAGTACTGCAATGAAGATAGATACCTTCATTCCTTCCTAACCGCACGTAAGACAAATATTGTGGCCTTCCGTCGTCGTCCGCGTCCTCACCTTTCAAGTGCAGATTCTATACCCCTGTGGCTCCAAGTCAATCAATAATAATACCTGTGTTGGATCTAAAGTCTTCAACTATCACCTGCAGCGCGCTAGTTTGGAGCCCGGGCTTGGGGTTCGGGATTGTTTTGACAATCCGCCGGATAAGCTTCCAGGCTTAAGATCAAGGTTATAAATTGGTTTAGGGCTAGGGCCCCAGGGCTTTAGTGCCTAGGATGTGGGCATTTCCAATATTATTGGTTTCCACGTGGATGTTCCCGAATGTGATAATCCTTCTTATGCATCCGCAAGAAGGGGCCCCTGTTCTTTGGAGTCCCTCATCTTTTCAAAACATGCGGACCGTGTGTTATTTAGTGGGGATGCTGGGAGTCAAGCTCGAAACAACATCATTGTTACCCTAACCCTAAGGGTCCAAGGACCCAAATAATAGGGTTTTAGGGCCCAACTACCATAAATATTATAGTCCTGGGGCCCTAAAACCCTATCATTTGGGTCCTAGATACCCCTATATAGTCCCCCAATATCCCTATATAGTCCCCCCATAAGCCCTTTAAAGGGACCCTATTCTTTGGGTCCTTGGACCCTCAGGGTAAGGCTCTTGGTCCGCTCATAGTGGGATCCCAAACCTTCGTCCCAAAAGCCCACCCAAAGGGTCCCAGTAGGTATATGGGATATACTTGGGCCTTAAAGTAGGTATATGGGAACCCCTTTGGGCCTTAAGTATATACCATATACCTACATGGACCCTTTGGGCCAAACCTTTCCTGAGACAGTCGCGTTTGGTCTTAGGTACGTTAGGGTAGAGCCTACCTGGAGATCTAGCTGGCTATCGTCAAGATCAACTTTGTCCTAAGATCCTAAAAAAGTGTACCATGAGTACAGTTTACTTGGGAATTTCCCAAAATTAGGGGTACCTTTTTGGGGGGTCCTTATAATCAGGACTATAGTATTTTGGGGTCTATAGTGGGGTCCCCCTATTTAGAGAAACTACCACTTAGATCTTGGGTTCAAGAGCTCAAGGATTGCCTTGCTTAAACTAAGGTCCAAGGACCATGATTGCTTGTGGGAGACTACACCGTTTAGGGGGTTTAGAGTTTAGGGTTTAGGGCTACACCGTAGCCCTAAAACCTTAGAACCCTAAAACCCGAAACCCTAAAAGGCCAGTACGACACACAAATACCAGTAAACAAAAGCATCGGGAGCCACGGTTGCAGCCTGGATTTGGCAAGTACATGATGAAACAACACGTCAGGCACTTAAACAATCCGCACATGCAACCCCAGATGCCACACAAACAGGGTTCTTTGCGTGCGCGCATGCAGGATTAACACTGTCGAGAGGCACCCCGTCTCAGCTAAGGGATTTGGGATGGAATTTCCGTGGAGAAGCGTAGCTCCCCAAAGACTGGACCCCAAAAATCACATTCCAGACAAAACTAAAAGGGTCCGGATGCCTGCAAAAATTTGCTAGTTGCTCAACACATGCGGCCTGTTCAGGAGTTTAGGGTGTAGGGCCTACCTAGGGTAACCTATATAGCTAGAAAAATGTGCTTTGTACCCAATGTTGTAATGTCTCTACGCTCCCTGAATCCTAGATCTAACCACCCAGACCCCTGGGCCGATCTAGAAAGTAGATCCCCCTTAAGGGTTCCTAGGAATTGCCCAATAGTAGTATGGGGTACCAACCCTAAACCCCCAACTCTAAACCCTAAACCACAAGAAACCCTAAGCCCTAAACATTCATCAAACCCTACACTCCCCAAAACTAACATGGAAACCCATATAGTCCCCTTTTAGGAGGACTGTAGTCTTTATAGGGCCCTTTTTGGGTTTCCATGTTAGTTTCCGGGAGTGTAAGCTCTGAGACCCAAAGCCAGGGCCCTGGCACGAACATCAAGCAGGCGGCCATCGTGGCAAAGGCGGC
>CAJNIZ010043907.1:673-41250 GCA_905231905.1 Symbiodinium pilosum
TTAGGGTTTGGGGGGGGGGGTGGGTGGGTGGGGTGCTGACTACTAAATGTTGTCACTTCCTACTAGCGGCGTATGCTGGCCACTGTCTCCATTCCTCACTGCTCCTTTGGTACGTCAGGGACTAATGGGATTCTACTCCTTTCTAGGATCTCTATCCCTATGGTATTTGGGCCCTAAAGCCCTATTATTTGGGTCCTTGGCCCCTTAGGGTATATCAACTAGAATTCAGCCAATCCCCAGCAAAGCCCAGCAAAGGACCACAAGCATCCGTTGCCACACATCCTTCCCCAAACTATGAAGCGAAGTTTTGAAACGGCATCTCGAAAGTCCACTGTCTACTAAACTCTTTTTGCTTCATTGTTGTCAGTAGGGACGAAGAAAAAATCCTCATATAGTATATACCCATATTCCCTACTAAGCACCAGCAAGCTTGTCCCGGGTATTTAGGCTTCCTTCAGCAAACTTTGATGAGCTTCGACAATCCCTTGCTGCGTCCTCGATGGTGGTAAGTGGGACAATCCCTAAACCCTAAACCCTAAACCCTAACCCCTAACCCCCTAAAACCCGAAACCCCCACAACCTTAAACCCCTAAAACCCTAAATCCCACCACTAGCACCTCGGTAGCCCCTCAACCCTAAACGCTGAACCCTCAACCACAGCAGCCCTAAAGCAAGAAGTTCTTTGCCAGACCCCCTAAAGGATCCCAAACATGGAACCCCCCCAAAATGGCTCCATTACTACATTGGGGAACCTAGGCAATTATGAACGGGTTCCATTTTGTGGATCCTTCACAAGGTCTGGGTTGCCATGAAGTCCGAAATCCATTCGAAACCGTGCCCTGGAACCCCGAAACGCTACATCTCAGCCGCGTAAATTTTAAGTGCTTATAGTAATATATTGGAATATACTAATATAGTAAGATTGTGTTCAAGCACCCTCGAGCCCGAATCTTGAAGCCAACTACTGCAAAGATAGACTCTGGCCTATTGTTACTAGTACCATTAGTATTGTTACTAGTGTTACTGTTACGATTAGTTTTACTAGTACGTTTACTGTTACGGATACTATTACTATTCTTACTAGTATTCTCTATTTCCCGGCACGCTCCAAGTATTGAACCGCAAGCGCGAAGCCCTGGGTCCTAAAACCTAAACCCTAAATCCGAACCCCTAAACTTCATACCCAAAACCCTAAACCCAAACCCTAAACCCTAAACCTCAAACGTGAAGTATTTATGTGCCCTTGCGTTACCGCAGGGCCTGGTTCAAGTCGTGCTGAAGGCTTTGAACCTGCAAGGCGACCCCTTTTTGGCTCCCACTTAGGGTTGATAGTCCCCCTTAAGTAGATAGAAAGGGTTTAGAGATGTTGAGGGTTTAGGATGTAAGGTTTAGGGTTTAGGATCGATAGTCCCCCCTAAGTAGATAGAATATGGCCTTGGGTGTATTGTGATAAGATCCCCGTATACCCCAGATTCTATCTACTGAAGGGGGACTTGAGGGTTTCGGGTTTCGAATTTAGGTTGCGCGGTTCTAGGACTTAGGTGTGAAGGGCGGTTAAGGGTTCCTATAAGCTTCAGATCTAGGTTGTGTGATTCTAGGGCTTCAGGGCCAAGGGTTTGAGAGTTTTGGATTTAGGCAGTAATCCTTAAATCTTTAAGGCCAAAGCACTCTGAACTCTATGGACTCTCTTGCAGCCACCATATATCTATGTCATGTACAAATTCTCTTGGGTTCTACCCTCCCCAAATTCACATTCAAGCCCTACCCAGCCCGCATGTTTAACATCCCTTTTTGCGCGCTTCATGCGACCTTAGAGGACCGTATCTGGGTCGGGAGATACTAACCCTAAGGGTCCAAGGACCCAAATAATAAGGCTTTAGGGCCCACATACTATAATATCCACAGCATTTGGGCCCTAAAACCCTATTATTTGGGTCCTTGGACCTTTAGGATAAGAAGTGGGCATCCGTCAAGCTCCTAAGATGCTGACACGCACGAAGAGTAGGGTACAGGGTTCAGGGCCTGCAGAGTTTAAGAAGTTCCGGATGAAAACATGAAGGCTATGGTTTGGGGTTTAGGATTTATGGCCTAGGGTTTGAGGGTGAGGGTTTTGGGTTCAAGAGTTAAAGATTCAGCTTTAGGGATTAGGTTTAGGATTTGGGGGTTAAGGCTTCGGGTTTAAGGTTATGGACCAAATTCGAAACTAGTAGGAAGTCTCGTGCCAAAAGCCTCCCCGCAATGCCTTTCTCATACGATACATCCCTAGGGTGCCAAGAGGGCCGTAGACCCCCCAAAACTCTGAAGCTTCCTGGAGAATGAAATCCTAAAACGTAAAATATGAGCAATGCCTCGACTGCTTGAGTAGTTACCCCCCCTAAATCTTGAAACTCAAGGTCTTGAGCCCTGAGCCCTTTGAAACCCCCAACACCCAAAAACTCTAAACCCTAAAGCCCTAACCCTAAGCCCTGAAACCTGAAACCCGGAAGTCGAAACAGCCTGAGCACTTCGTGGCCTCCGCGCGCAACGATTCAGCCTGAGCCGCTACTGCAGCAGCTCCCAAAACCGCCTCGCACAGCGATGTGGGACTTCTGCCACTGTGCAGGCTTTCTCAAGAACAGGGTCTAGGGTTTAGGGTTTAGGGGGGTCGCCCTTGAAAAGTTTCATAAGCCGATCTGGGCTATCCAGAGATGATGGGTCGTCGGATTAGGGCTTTCCAAAACATGGGCCCTAAATCTTCCCGGCTCATGGCATGACATGGGCAAGAATATAGGCAATTATAGAGGTTTTCGGAAACTTCGGATCACTTTTTGGGGGGTCCACATTGGGTTCTCCTATTTATGGTCATTCTTAAGTAGATAGAATATGGCTGTAGGTACATTTACGAAGGTCCCCATATACCCCATATTCTATCTACTTAAGAGGGCCTGTATGGAAACTATCAGGCCTTCCCTAAAAAAATCCAAAGAGGTCTTGAAAACTCAAGCACTTCATGTTCTCCCACATGCAACACACCTGGAACAAGCCCGGCATTACAAAAGCAAGCAGTAGACCCTAGCAGCCCAGCGCCCTGCATCAGTTCTTCAAATAAGTATAATATGCTGTTCCACTGATTAGCGTTCCAGTAATCAAGAATCTAGCACGCTCCTGACTTACTTACTGGTAGTCAGCAGGGAATACAGGAATGGGGTACGGGGACATGTAAAGGGGTTCAATATGTACCACTGTCAGGATCCATTTGTCATTCTCCACTTACCTTCTACGAACATCTGAAATATAATGTAAGCCAAAAAACTCTATTGGATTTCAAGAGGCCCCACACTCACTACATACAGTTTCTATCAGCCTATTTCACCTTTTCTTCTGTCCCAGTGATTTCACGCATCCCTGACACCCTACATCCGTCCTCATTGATGGCAACCTGCTGGGAGCTTGCAGCCAGGCGCAGCCGCGAACTGCACACAAAAAGAAAAGCTCTATTAAGTAAAGGGTTCTGTAGGGCTATACAGGGATCATTTAGGAATTGCACAGCATTATATAGGCATTCTATCAAGCTTCTGTCGGGATTCTATAAGACTACCAGTTTAGGGTGAAGTACAGGTTGCGGCTATCTAGTACAGGATTACAATACCATCGCCCGCGAAAGGTATCTGTACTACCCTAAACAATAAACCCTAAACTGGTGCTTGAAAAGGCTTAATCTCAATATATTCTTGACAAGAGCGAATAATAGGATCCAAAATCTTGGGAGGGTACTCTTGGGGGGGATAGCACCGTACCCCCTACCCTACCTTGGCCCCCAAAGTACATAGCATGCTGGCCTTCAGGGTTGAGGGTTTGGGGTTTATTCATGGGTTTAGGGTCTAGGGGGGTTTTGGGGCCTTTGTATTGCCAACCTCTGGAAGTCCAGGCCATGATAAATATCCAAGGTGTACTTGGAGGGTCATGGTGACTTACTAAATGGGTCAATAGAGGGGAAAACTTGGGTTATTATTTTGGTTCATAGGGGTTATAAGTATACTTGATAAGTCCCAGTGATCCTCCAAGTAAAGTCTAATTATAGGTGGGTATTCAAGTGTTCTCCGGTCCAGGATCTATGGGCCTAGAGACATTCAGGAAACGCCAAACTGCCAACTTGAGACACTACTCGCACAGGATACACTTTGTTTGAAGAACAACAGCCCAGTTGACTTCTAAGCCATCTCAATTTAGGATGGTCCTCTTATTTCTGAGGTCCAAAGCCAAACCCTACGCTCTGCGCAGGCGGTCAAGTTTCAGGGCCAGAATTTAGACCTAACTAGTGCTTCTTGCCGTCACCCAAAAAAACTAACTTGAACAATGGCTCGGCCTGCCTTCAGGTTTTATGTCATTCCTATTGAAGACGCTACTCGGAAGAAAATCCAGGTCGGAGTCGCAACATCAAATACACAGGGATCCCCGGCATGGTCACTGAAAGTGCCAGTCACAACCCTTAGCCCTTTGGTATGCTAACAACCAGGCCCTGAAATCCAAGGCCCAAAGCCGCGCCTGAACTCCAAACCTATCCGGCTCATGTAGTAAGAGTAAAAGTAATAGAAATAGTAATAGTAAAAGAAACAGGAATAGAGAGCGGAAGCTATTTGGCATTACTCGCACTCTCACACTTGACTCTCTCTCTCTCTCTATATATATATATGCATCCATACACAACAAGACTTTATAAGCCTCTCACTCAGAAATTTCAAGTCCCGGAAGGCTAACCTCAAAACAAGTAGACCCGCCTCTACAAATCTCGCTTATCAAAACAATCCTGAAATCTCGAGACCACAACGAAATCTCGGCCATAGGTTCAAGACTGCAGCAGTCCTTGAATAGAAGTTCTATCAGGGGTCTCACCCGGCATAAGGGCGCAGCGAGTAGGAACAGTACAGTAAAGTCCCAATCGTGCGTCTGTGAGGACAATGGAGCCGTCATGGTCCGAAATGAGTGTAGGCTGATGACTTCAAGCTCTGTTGCAGCGAGCCCTTGACTTCAAGCAAGCTCTAGGCCGCGATCCCTAAAGCCGAAACTGACAACCTAACTCAAAACATGCTTTTAAACAACAACGCAAAACCCAACACTCGTAAAGAGCTAAAGAGCGGCTACGCAACACATTTTTAATGGCGGCCTCTCTGCTCGCAGCTCCTCAGAGGCAAACTCCTGGGAGTTACAGCAGGGATTGGGTTTTCAGCGCCCTGTTTGCTTTTGGCAGTCTCATGATTTGGGGAAGTACGGTATCATCTTCGAATTGGACTTGCCTTAAGAGACAGGGAAACGGCTGGTTCCTAACTCCCTCGTCTGGTTTAGGGTTTAAGGTTCTAGAAGGCGTTCTGAAAGGTTAGTCGGGCTCAGTCGGTCTTAGCTTTAGGGTGCACGAGGTTTGGGGTATTTCAGCCCTAAACCCTAAACCCTAAAACCCTAAAACCACTCCCCTCAAGGACCTGGAGCCCTGGCAAAGGCTATGTTCTGGGCTGCTCATTTGAACTATAGGCTAAACTCCTGAAAGGGGGGTTCTATAAGGGATCATATAGGGAATATTATAAGGGTTACTAAGGGGGATACGAGTTTAGACAATGGCTCATTTGGGCTAGAGTAAGCAGAAATGATGTTCAACATCACCTGAGGTGACCAGCGCCATCCTATGGGTTCATTCTGCTTAGTTAGCCCTAAAGGTCCAAGGATCCAAATAATATGGTTTTAGGTATCCCCTTCTAACTCCTTTAAAAGGGACCCCATTATCTGGGTCCTCGGGCCCTTAGGGTAAGGGACCTAAGAGTTGGGCGGATCTAGGACTTGCGTCAACGGCCTAGCGCTAAGCCCTTAAGGGGCTTGGAGCCTAGTCTGGCTCAGGTCATCTGAGCTATACTCTAAACTCCTAGTATCCCCCTTAATAACCCGATAGTAGTCGCCTATATAATCCCCTATATAACCCCCTTTAGGGAGTTTAGACTATGGCTCATCTTGCGGGATATCACGAAAAAACAGGAAGGAACGTGACTATCCTCAGTTGTTTGTCAACAAATCGAATGAGGGGAATCTTATCCATCCTCTGCCTACTAGAACTATGAACCCAAGATTCACGGACAATGGTAGATTATACTGTAAACCTGGCTATCGGACTAGCGCGGGGATTCTTCCCGGCATTCCCTTCCAACATCTAGCAAAAAAGCAGGTCAACCTTGTGGCTTACATGAAACAGGGCTTGCAGGCTTTTGGCTAGCAGGGGTGCGCGAGATCTCCAGGAGTGAGTTCCAATTGCCTTCAATCCTATTCCAGCCCAAGCATAAATGCGCCAAGACCCTGCGCTCATAGCCCGTGAGCCGTTCCAATCCACCGTAATATAGGGGCCTAGATAATTATCAAGATCATGGTTCCATATTCCTTGTATGATTGAAGTATAGGGTATCTAGGCCCCCATATTACCTAGAACCCTTCATCTTTTTCCAGGGATGGCTGGTCCGCGAAATGGGTGGCTGCGATGATGTTGATAACCCTCAGTTTCGCATCTTACCGAAAATCTTGAGAGCCCATGTAGTACGTAAAAATGACCACTCGCAAAATCAGGTCCCCCGGAATTTAGGAATGAGCGGGGAACTATGCGAGAACATGATTCCTGGGGCCCTGGTAGAAGGACCGTTGAAGGGGAAGTGCAACGAGGGATCCCTTGAACTTCTTAGAGACCCCACTAAACCCTAAACCCTATAGCCCTAAATCCTAAGTTTCTAAACCCTGAACCGAACCCTAAATCCTTAAACCCCTAAACCCCCCAAACCCTTAACCCCTAAACCCTCCACTTTGGGAAGGGCCTGCATCTCCAGCACTTGCGTTGCGTCGCCCATCTTGGCACGCAGAACCTCAGTTTAGGGTTTAGGGTTCTGGGGTTTTAGGGTTTATAGGGTTTATCCGGTTGTTAGGGTTTAGGGTTTCTAGTGTTTAGGTTTAAAGGGTTTAGGGTTTAAGCGACTGGGAGGCTTCTTTTCCTGGTTGCTAGAAGGGAATGAAGGAATGGATCCCCATAGTAGTCCCTATGCCATCAGTAGTAATACGGTATATCCCATTTTGTGTTCCTGTTCCTAACCTATAAACCCTAAACCCTAAAACCCTATCAGCCCTAAACCTATAAACCCTAAACCCTAAACAAGCTTATGCTGGCCTTTCAAGTTCAAGTTTCTACGGCCAGGGCATGACTGAGCAAGACCTCTTTTCTCTCAATGCGGCCATAAGCGCTAGCTCCAGCAATCAAGCCCAGCATAAATAAACGATTTGGCATCCCTCAAGAAGACTACAGTGTAGGGGCTATGGATTAGGAGTTTAGCATACATTATTTGAGCCAGATTCGATAACTGAGAACTAAAACGCCCACCACTTCTTGCGGCTTTGTTGGTTCTTGAGGGGAGAACCCTTTGAAACCTCAATCTAAAGCTGAAATGCGTCTCATTTCCTCATCCCGGGACCAATGAAGACCACAACGTCTACAACTTTTTCGGCCCTGATCCTGGGATCCCGTACATCCTGCGGCGTATAACGCTTGAACCGCAACCCCGATACTTATAACAATGCACTTCATGTCTAAAACCTTTGAGCGTAACATGCCAGACATGAAAAAGGAGCTCTTGCGACTTGCATGGACGAGGAAGACTTCCACCTTTCATTGCCGACAAACCCAAAGCACTAAAACCATCGGTTAGGCCCCCACCTAGGACTCGGAGAAGTCTAGGATGATTACCAGCATGCTTTGTGGTCACTACTTCGTAGTGACTACTGAGTGGGAGCCCAACATAACTAACATAACACTAAACCCTAAACCATGAAAACCTAACCCCCCCAAACCCTTTCATCCTAAACCCTAAGCCCTAAACCCTGAAACCCCCAAACCCTTACATCCTGAACCCCCCTGAACCCCAAAACTCTGATATCCCCAAACCCTTACATCCTAAAACCCTTAACCCAATATAACCCCAATAGAACCGTGTTGTAATATAGTAGTTTCCATTTTCTTTTCCATTATCCCTATATAACCCCTATATATACCCTCAATTAATCTCTATAAAACCCTATAGAATCCCTATAACCCTTGTAGTTTCCATTTCATCTTCCATTATCCCAATATAACCCCAATATAATCCCTAAACCCTAAACCCGAAATCCTAAACCCTAAACGCTAAACCCTAAACCCAATATATACCCCGTATAACCCTAAAGCCGCAAATCCTTTCATCCCAAACGAGCGGCCGCTAGCTCCGAATCTCCTTGTTGGAGCCGAGCTCTGGCGGCCTCCTGCAAGAAGAAGGTCCGGTTTAGGATTTAGGTTTTAGGATTTGAGAGTTTAGGGTTTGGGGTTTAAGGTTTTAGGGTGTAGGGTTTGGGGTTTAGGGTTTTAGGGTTTAGGGTTTGGGGTTTAGGGTTTGGTGTTTAGGGATTGGGGTTTAGGGCTTTTTTTAAATGAGCTCATTTTGCCTGCAAGCTGGTAAAGGCCACAGGGCCGAGCGCTGCGCCTCAGCTGGCAAAAGACAGGAGGAGCCGACAGTGGGCCACAACGGCCTGCAGAACCTGCTCCCCTCACCCCTGGCGGATATTCCGGCTTGGGAGGAGTCCTTCATTCCACCAGGTGTAAAGTACGGTCGCCAGCCCACTTTGGGGTTTAGGGCTTAGGGTTGCCGCACGATGCTTCCTAACTATGGCAGCAGGATTGGGGGTTTGCGTTTTTTCTTCTTCGCTGGCGACTTGCTTTTGGCTAGCGTGCCCTTGCGAATAGTTCTCTCAACACAACGCTCTACCACTGTACTCCCCAAATCAAACAACCCCCAGTACCAAAACCAAAGGAGCCCATGGCAATCACGCGGAACTACCATCTCCGCCTCCATAGGACGCAGGATATAAGTCCACAGTCACCCCACAGAAAGGGAGCACAGCTAGTACTAGGGCACCTTGGAAACATGCCGTAAATCAGCCATGAGCAATAACTTCTCATGGCCGATGGTTTTAGTTTAAGCCCCCCAAACTGAGCACCGAATATGTACACTCACCAACATTCCTATAAGGAACCCTACATACACTCACCCAAAACCATGATGAAACCCTACGTCACATGTCCCTCCCCATAAACCACTATAACACCCAAGCTTCAATCTAATCTTCCAATCTAATCTTCCATTTCTTTCTTGAAGTCCCCATTATTGGAGGCAATGTTCTCTGAACCCTAATCCCGAAACCCTAAGGCATAAGCCCTCAACCCAAAACCCTGTAAGCACCCTCAACCCGGAACCCAAAATCCTAAACTCTAAACCCTAAGCCGCCTAAGCCCTATAAGCCCTAACCCCCGCAAGCCCTACACCCTAAACCCTAAATCCTAGACCTGAAGGCGCCTAAGCCCTAAACCCTAAACCCTGAACATGAGTCTGTCGCCAGCCTCCGTGTGCAGGATTGTCTCCAGGGACTGCTTCAGGCCGGTCACTTCTTCAAAGGAGCTCTCGACCTGGTTTAGGGTTTAGGGTGTAGCGTTTTAGGGTTTATAGGGTTTAGCCACAAACCCTCAAGCCGGAAGCCTGAACTAGGGTAGGTTTGGGGGCCCTTTAAGAATGACTTTTTATGGCTCTAAAAGGACTACATAGGAAGTAGGGGAAGCACAAACGATGAGAACACTTGAAGCCTTGAAAGGCTGAAAACTTTTAAATCCTATGGCCTAAGGCGACTAAAGCTCAAGGATCTCAGGAGTAATCCTTCACTAGGCTCTCTTGCAGCTGATCTTGTTCCATCGAATTTGAAGGGATCGCGAGAAGAAATTGAAGAGCCCTTGGCCTGGCTTTGTGAAGGCGATTTGGGGGTGTCCAACATTAGGCGCATGATGGAGAAGTAAATGGACAAAAACATGAAAATCACATGAAAAAGGTGGTTAGGCAGGGGTTTATAGGGTTTAGGGCTTCCCTAAATGAGGGGTATAGGGGTACCTTTTTGGTGATCCCCAGAATGAGGGTCATGATAGTCTGGGGTCTACATGGGGAACCTGATTTGCAAGGCAAGGCCCCTTGGGTGTGTGTGTGTGTGTGTGTGTGTGTACACATGCTGCGGTGGGAATGTCTTGGGTTATATAGGGACAATGGAAACGAATATGGAAGCTACTACATTATAATGGAGTATATATTGGGGTCATGCTAGGGAATAAGGAATTATATAAGAATGGCGGCATCATCTTCCTAATTCTTCAGATTTTGCTACTCTAGGTACTGTTTAAAAGCCTGTACATCCGGAGTTTAGGGGAGCCCCCAAACAAGCATGAAACCGCGGAGTGCTTATAGTGTAAACTCCTACAATCTCCCTTAGTAACCCCTATTGTACTCCCCTATATAATCCGCTCTATAGCCCCCCTTTTCAGGAATTTAGACTATAGTTCATATGCGGCTCCATGTTATGCCGGGGGAGTGCGCTGCACCACCTGCTTCGACATTTCGAAGACCGCTGCTTCTTTGCGCTGGCGCTCTTCAATGGCCTGCCAACGACAGAAGAAGAACCCCTATAAAGGCTGTCAAGACTGCAATGATAGTAACGACGGTGGCAGTTGTGATACTCATGTAATGGTAAGGAACCTAAGGAACAGTGCCAACAGGAGCGTCAGCAGTCAGCAAGAGGAGAAGAGGAGCTGCAGCAGCAGCAGCAGCAGCAGCAGCAGCAGTGTTGATAGTCAGGGCAGCAGTAATAACACGGCTTGTCCCTTGCCTCACTATCCCACCAAAACAAGCCTGGAACTCAAAGTAGACCCGTGTGGGAAAAGCCAGTGGTCTTTGCAGCCAGTGGTCTTTGCAGCCTAGCCTATAATCTATCTTTGGGGGTCCCTTTGCCACTCACGCATTTCTTTCAAGCCCTATAACTGGCTTTGCAAAATCTCCCTAGCCCAAATGATAACAAATCAACATCGCCGCATGTCAAACAAAACCTCCAGCCAAAACAAGCCTGCGGCCACGGCGGGACCCCAACACTTTCCGAAAGAGTCTATCCTAAAACGTAAACCCTATATAATCTCCTAGATAAATCCCTATCCTTCCGGAGCCTTCGGAAAGAATCCCCTTTAAGCAGTTTAGATCCTAAACCCTAAACCCTATATAATCTCCTCTATAATCCCCTATCCTTCAGGCGGCCCTTGCAAAGCTGTCCCATCTGGATTCACAGCCCCGCCTCCTGGTAAGCCCGCAGCACCGTATCTCGTTGGAACTCGCGTCCCCGCAACTCCTTGGAACCCTTGGTGATTACATCAATTACCCCAATATAGAAAAGTAGTGTCCATTTTCCTTTCCATTATCCCAATATAACCCCAAGATAACTGTATTCTGAACCGACTCTTGGGTGTAATTTAGGAAGTTACAAGGCTTTGAGCCAGCTCAAACTGAAGGAAGTTCAACGCCTTATTTTAGTATATTGAGGTTGTTGTTGCTTCAAGTCGCCCCTTCTTGGGTCCAGCTAAACATGGGCACACCCCCAAAAAGTGCCGTGCTATCTACGACAAAACCTAAGGAAATCTACAAACGGACGGCACAGAGTGTGAAGGACGATGCTCAAAGCTTCTTCAGGGGGAATGGGTGCTTGCACTCGGCCCTATGTGTTGAAGCCGCTAACCTGTTCCTGGCTGTCTACTAAAAAGAGGCAAGGCTGAAGTTGCCTACGAAATTACAGCAACAACTTCGGCACAAACAAGTGATGGCAAGAACAAAGCGGTGATAGTGACCCCACTTCCTGCGATTGCCGTTCTCTCTCTTTGTCCTGTATCCGAATTTGTCAAAGCTGCCCATGCGTGCCCTGTCACGTGTGGTTTCAATACGTGGACCGACGCAATTCTTCGAAGCTCCCATATCAAGCGCGGATCTCTCTCTGTCAGGACCACCATGTTGCCTCAAAACGCGCAACCTGGTTTAGCAGCTTCGGAACGTTTGTCTTGAAAACCCCTTACACTAAAGCAATGCCACAGGGTCCGTGCTAAACTTTCTTGAATGACAGCCGGCATGTGAAGGCCCTCTATCCTTGCAAGCTCTGGCGAATTATACGGCGCCTCCTTTTACCCTAATATTACCGCAGCTTAACTAGCCCTAAACCCTATAGACCCCAAATTTTAGTTTCCATTTTCCATTGTCCCCAATATAACCCGGACTATTGCAAAGAATCTTTTCACTTCTGCACGTGCAACACTTACATTTGGTTAGCCAAGAATGAAGGCATGAGTTCTTATGGTAACCCATTATGGGTTTAGGTTAGGGTTCGGTCTTTTCGAAGGTATGGATGCTTATAGTGGGCCCTATATAACCATTACCCATTATGCTAGTTTCCATGTTCTGTTCCATTCCTTCATTCCGAGCTAACCAAAGGTAAGAACATTAAAAAATCAGTTGTAGGTTGCCCAGTGCAGGTTGCGTGTCATAACTTAAGGTTCCGGGTTGAAGGGGTCATAACCGTAGTTGTTCTGGTTCTACGCCACCTGGGGTATATCCACCTATGTACCTCCAAGTCTACACCCAAGCAAGTAGAATGTTGAACACAAGTGCTCCAGAAATTCTAGAAACTTAACACGCCTTGTATCTCAGGTAGCTAAGCCCTGAACCTTCAAAAAGCCCTCGGGCACCCAAGTTGTCCTGCAGCATTGGAAGCTTCTGCGAATCCTGCTCCTGAGCAGTTTTAGAAAGACTTCTTTACTCGCAACACCAGCGGCACACGCGCTTGAGCCTATCGATGCTTAGGTAGTTTGGAACGGGCCTAGGTAGTTTGGAATGGGAAAGATGCATCTCAATAGTTCTCTCTATACCGTCCGCACTGAAAACCATTCCCATTCGCCTCTAGGCATGAGTAGGTAAGGATGCAAGCCTTCTTTGCAGCCGCTTCTCAGCGTTTCCCCGGCTTCTTTCCTCCAGCTCCGGTTTTTGGCGCGAACAACAAACCTGCTCCTGCCAGTTTCCACGCCGCTTTTCCTCAGACTGCATCTACACCTGTTTATCCCGCAGGCTTAGAATTTCCGTGCTCTTTGTAATGCTGTAACCTTCCTATCTTCCCAGCAGCTTTCCGGCAGCTATCCTTTGCTGCAGCTCACTGGTGCTTGATCGGGAATAAAGGAATGTAATCCCTACAGAACATATTCCCTGACTCACTACCAGCCCACAGTAGTGATGAAACCCAGGTCCTGTAGTCCAGAGCTTCTTGGGTTCTACCTTTTTGTCAAAAGATAAAGAACCTTGAGCCATACAATCGGTCAGGTTTCCCTGCAAAACCTCTATGTACACCCAGGATACATTTCATGTTCCATGTTCTTCTCCCGCTTGAAGGACAAATTCTGTATTGGTGTACTTATTAGAGCTGTAGTCTAAACCCCTAGTATCCCCTGTACTAAGCCCTATAATGCTACCCTATGTAATCCGTTATATAACCCCCTTTTAAGAAGATCAGGCTATAGCTCAATTCAGGACCTTGCAGGACCTAACACCCCCTGGGTCTCCTCCAGCGCCCTCGCCAGACGGTCTCGGTGGCTTTTCGCCCTTTGTAGCTGCTCATGCAGGAGCTGGTTCTCTGCAGTCATATGCCTGAAGCAAACGGGGGGGTTGTAGGATGTTGGCTATACTACTACTATTAGTACTATATTACTACTACTTGTATTCCTATATTACTATATTACTAGATACTATACTACTATCTTCAGGGCCGTCCGGATTTTGCGTTTACAGGGCTTTGGGTGCACGCGGATTTGGGGTGTGAGGTCGGGGCTTGCATTCCTTAGGATTTTTCTGCTTGCAGCGGATTCAGCTGAGCTGACAAGCGAGACATGCATACGGTCGGTAGGAGAGGGTTAAGGGTAGTCTTCACACTCAAACTTGGCAACATTTATTCGCACCAAGGCTAAACTCCAGGATAGGCCGGGTCGTTGACATTGCGAATCCAATATGAGCTATAGTCGAACCATGTAAAACATCTCTATATTGTAGCAACTCGAATTCCCTTCCCCCATTCCCTGTACTGTAGTCCCCTTAGACCTATAGAAAAAATGTCTAACAACTCCTTAGGGCCATCCTATAACAAAAGTGAAACCTATTTTCTAAGAGGACTACAGTATAAACCGATAAGTTGAGACACCTCGAGGTTGCCTTTCACTGTCCACTTTCTTTTCCGTTTGATTTCTTATTATTGGGGGCGATAGCCTGATACAACCCCTTTATACCGCTGAGCCCTGGACCCTATATCCTACTAAGCCCAGACTTGAACCCTAAACCTTAGGAAGAACCCCTCCCCACCCTGTAATAGTGACTATAAGGGACGAAAGGGATTTTAAAAAGTAATCCTGTCATATTCCTGCTATACCAGAATCACAGGGTGGGGGGTGTCCTCCTAACCTAAACCCTAAATCCCAAGCCCCTAGAACCCTAAACCACCAAACCCTAAACCCTAACCCCTAAACCCCCAAAACCGCCGAAACCCCGAATCGTCTAACCCCCTAAACCCCCGAAACCCCTAAGCCCCTGAACCCCCTAAAGCCCTAACAACCCTCTACCTCTATGCCCCTAAACCACCAACCCCTAATCCCTAACCCCTTAAACCCCGAAACCCCTAAGCCCCTAAACCCCCTAAACCCTAAAACCTAAACCCCTCAGCCCCCAAACCCCCTAAAACCCCAACCCCTAAACCCTAAACCAATGAATTGCTAGGCTCCAGGCATGAGATCATCCAGCGTGGACGTTACTTCGTGCATGCGCTCTGACAGCTCGCCTGAGATTGTCTGTCAACCGGTTTGGGAGGAGTAACTGGACCCAAGCGTATGTAGATACATCCTTTTGATACTCTATTGTTCTCATTTTTTTTTGGGGGGGGGAGGGGGGGGTGGTACCTGGACCCAAAAGTATGCAAACAAATCGTTTTTGGGTTTAGTGTTTGTTATTCTGGGCTTTGGGTTGTTCATCTTACCTGCTTTAGGGTCCCGGTAGGGGTTTTGTTAAAGAAGAAAACTGTGTGCTCGTTCAGGCGCATGACTAACTTCACCCTTTCCACTGGGCCGGACTGACCGCAATAGCTTTGCAGCAATGCTGTTCTGAGATTATGCTTGCTGAGGTATTCTGGTCTTGCAGTCGTTGTCAGGGGGGAGCAAAATTGAAAACCGGCCCTAAACCCTAAACCCAATCAATTGGGCCTGTAGCCTCTCTCTTTAGTCGAGTATTAGCAGTAAACTGTATATAGTGCTGGACGGCAGCTTTCTGAACGGGGTCTCATCTAACAAAACACTGTATTTTGAAATTATGGGGGCCCCCCAATGTAGCCCGAATTTCCCTCCAGCAAATGACCCCCATGTCATGCAACATACAATCCCCCGAACCAGGTTCGAAACCATAATCGATGTTGGCTTCCAGTGTCAAGTCACTCATGAGAATCAACTTACAAGTAAACCCTAAAGCCTAAATACCTCACCCCTAAACCCTACCTCATCAAACTTCCCCAAGGGTGCCACCGGCAATGCAACCCCAGCATTTCTCTGAGGACACAGCTTTGCGCAGCTTGAACCTGACATCAGCCCAAGGTGCGTGACCCTTTCCCCCAACTCTTGGTGATAATCTTGAAGGCAAGAGATTTGGTAACCCCAACTCCAAAAAATTGGGACCGTGTTTTTTCAATGGCTGGTTATATGGTCCTACACTCAAAACCCTTAAAGCCCTAAACCCGAAGACTCTAAAACCTTAAACCCTAAAACCCTAAACTCTTTAACCCTGGAACCCCAAACCCTAAAACCCTAAACCCTGAAACCCTCAACCCTGGAACCCTAAACCCCTAAACCCCTAAACCAAAAAACCCCAAACCCCTAAACCATTCTGCCAAGTCCACACCTCGAGCTCTGCTAGTCGGATCGACTCAGCCGTGGATGCGGCGTAATTCCTGGCAAGACGAAAGCTATAACCCCAATTAGGGTTTGGGGTTTAGGGGTTTTAGAATTTGGGTTTCAGGGTCTCGGGTCTAGCGCTTGCGCTTGAAGCTTCAGTCTCGAGCTCTACGTAAGTCTGTGAATGATGCCTTCTTCGGATGTTTAGGTCTGTGCACAGTACCTACTTTGGGCAATCGGAATCATCATGGTGATGGATAGGACTGCTGGTAGGCGGGCGCGCGGCTCCAAATTTGCTGCTTGGAACCCGCGTAGGTCATGTGAACCATGCGCCAGCCACAATGAAGGTTTTGAGCATGCGCTATGTTTAGAGGCCCTGGCCTGGACGTAGTGATTAGCGCAAGCACCCACCAGAACGGGCAGTCAAAGCCAAATTAGGTTGGTACCTAGACCCTAGCTGGAGCAGTCAATACTTACCTATAACAAAGAGCTTGGTACCCAATACTTTGGTGCCTGTACCTTTGAAAGGGACTAGGTTCGTTCATTCCCCCTTACAGTAACAGTTACAAACAGAAATGCTAGGAGTTACAAAAACCCCTTAGCAAACCCCCTTTGAGGACAGGTACTGTAAGAGAGAATGGCCCAAGGACTAAGTTATTTGAGGTGCACCTTACTTGGACCTACCAAAGTGTTGTCTCAAGGCCCAACTGGGCTGCCAGCGTCTTTCTGGTTCCAACTCATCAAGTCATGCCAGGCCCACGTCGAATCCACCTGAGCAGGACGTAAGAAGACTTGTTCCGACCTTTGACCTGGGACTATATGGGGTCATATAGGGGTTGTATAGGGATAATGGAAAAGAAAATGGAGACGACTGTTTAGGGTATTGGGTTAGGAATGATACGATTTCTAATACCAGCTATAATCCAATTTCCCGAGCATAGCTTCAAGCAAACAAATGTGCGCCTCAAGGGCCCAAAAAAAGCACAATAGCTGTATTGTCTGAGAATGGTTGCTGCGCGATTCGATGATGTATTGCAGTTATGCTACCTGTCTTGGGAAGTTGGATTTAGTAGTGATCATAGGTATAGGAGCAGAGTAGTAGGTAGTTATAATGATGATTGTTGCTATTTTCTGTAGTGAGAATAAGAAGCTGAAGACTATCTTTTGAAAAGTAAGTATGCTCAAACTTGAGTGCTTGCAAAGCTTGCACCTATCACATCCAGACAGGACCCGTTCAGCGAGGATAATGGATTCCGCGTAGGGAACCCTAAAGAGGGACGCAACATTTTGAACGTGTTAAGTCACTGAAAGACTAACGAGGAATTCCCCTATCCTAAACCCTAAACCCTATAGTAGTTTCCATTTTCTTTTCCATTATCCCTATATAACCCTAAACCCTAAACCCTAAACCCTAAATAATCTGAGAGAACCGGAAGAAGAAGAGTCCAGAACAGACAGGTTCCACCTCATTAACAATGCGCAAGTGCTGCGGAATACCCCTAGTTTTGGACATAGCTGTGTCAGAATGAGGTGCGCAAGCGTCCCCATGTCCTCCGGAAAACTTATGCAAACCATGTCCAGCGGAATTCGTGCCCATTCCTTCAGCATGAGGATTGCGTGCGAGCTCCTGCTGGAGAAAACCTTCTGATGTTTGTATCCTGCCAGGCGGCCTAGCTTAAGATTGACAATTCTATAGCTGAAAATGCAGCACACGTCTGTACCCACTCCAATACCCCCGAATGTTCCGAGAATGAGACCAGGGAAGCCCGCAAACTTTGAGGACCGCACGAGCTCGCCATGTTGGCAAGCAACTCGATGCCGAAGCTTGTCTAGCGTCCACCTCAATGTGGGGGTTTCCAAAAATTAGGGGTACCATTTTGGGGGTCCCTATAATAAGGATTATAGTACTGGGGGGGTCTATGTTGGGGTCCCCTTATTTAGGGAAAGTACCATGTCACGCGGCTTAAACTTGTAGAGATGTTGGGCTGCGGGCTCGGGTGCACCTCCATGTCAGTGTGCGTGGGAGTGTCCTGGACATGCTTGTGTTTTGGTGCTCCTGTCACACAGAACTTACCCCTGGATAGCTTCGCTACATAACCCATTATGGCCATGTTCTTTTGTATTCCTTCATTCCCAGCTAACCAAAGGCAGGAGAATAGTTGCTCGGCGGAGGCCTGGCACACGGCTCAAGGCCCAACTGACAGCGTGCAGAAAGCGCAGAAAAGGCATGAACCGAAGCGAGATAGTCCAAAAACTTACCTTTGGATAGCTGGGAATGAAGGAATGGAAAAGAAAATGGCAACTACCATCATGGGTTTAGGGTTTAAGAAGGAATGGAAAAGAACATGGAAACTAGTAAAATGGGTTCATATGGGGACTACCGTAAGGATCCATTCCTCCATTCCTATCCAAAGGTAAAAAAACAAAACAGCGGCAAAGGTCCAGTATCAAGAGCCCTCGGATACAAACAAGGATGTCTCCGAAACCAACCTTCAACAGTCCAGGGGGCATCCACGCTATGCGCCCTTACACCCTCAACCCTGAACCCTACACACCACACCCTAAACCTTAAACCCTAAACCATGATCCCTTACCCTGCCAGCCTGCCTAAGTGCTCCCCAAAAACAACGCTTGTAACCTTGCGCTCCGTGACTATAATCCCCGTTAAGTAGATAGAATATGGGGTATATGGGGATCTTATTATAATATGCACAAAGCCATATTCTATCCAATTACTATATTCAAAAAACTGAACCCTCCACTCCTTGAAGCATCCTGGCAAAAAGCTAAAAGGTCCCAACACAAGATTCTAGAATGGCAGCCCCAGTCAGCCATACTCGATTAGGGTTGAGGGTTCAGGGTTTAGGGCTATAGGACAATCCCCACATCCATGCTGCCCAAGGCGGCTGAAAGTGTAGATTACAGCTAGACTTTAAACAACTTACTTAGACCCTCCCACTTCCCTCCATTATGGCCTCACAACCAACCATGAGGGGCCCCAGAAAACCCATTTCGGGACTGGATATAAGGAGAGTTGAAGCAGGAGTCTCAAAGTTTCAGCCTTTGCCCCTAAACCCAAAACCCCAAACTTTAAAAACCTACAAACCCCAACACTCCAGAAAGGAGGGGCTAGGTCCCCTGCTGCACCTCACGGCGCTTGGTCTGAACTCGCAAGGCCTCTTCACGAAGAGGCCGCAGCCTGAAGACAGTGAGGAGTTGCATGAGATTATACTTGGGGGGTCAGGGGGACTTAGTAAGCATACTTATAACTTATAACCCCTATAAGCCATATGAGCTACTGTCTAAACTCCTAGTATCCCCCTTAATAAGCCCTAAACTACTCCCCTATATAATCCCCTATATATCCCCCCGTTAAGGAGTTTAGACTATGGCTCATATAATAAACCCAATTATTCCCATTATTAACCCAGTTACTAAGTCCCCATGACCCTCCAAGTAGGAGGCTAAGAGGTGAGGGGTGGTGGGCTCAGGGCTCCTTGAAGCTCTCTAGGGCACCAATGTTGAATCAAAGGAAATGCGTAATGGCGCACTTGGAGGGTCATCGGCACTTAGTGAGTAGGTTAATAATGGGGATAATGGTGGTTCTTATATGGCTTATTGGGGCTATTAACCTACTTACTAAGTCCCCATGACCCTCCAAGCAGGGCCTAGGATTTCAAGGCTTCACAGTCATGACTACATCTAACATCTCTGACCGGCCAGCATCACTTGTTCTTGCATATATTCTGTTTCATCCAATCTTAGGATCAGCATGTGTATGCTGGGGAATGAAGACATATCAGATTGCTACTTAATCTCTCCCAAACTGTCATGAAACCTGAACTTGGGCCGCCCTATGCAGGCCACCAACCAGTAAACATGCGGGCCGGATGGGGGTTCCGCATAGCTGTGGGGGAGGGAAACCGAAACCCTCAACCTTAACCCCATGAACATACAAAATATGTAATTCCCTGAACCCTAAATCCTGAACCTTCATATGCCCAGAGACCTTTGTAAACTTCCCGAGATGCAGGCCAAAAGCCCAGCAAAGAATCATAGGACCACCCCTGAAGTTGGCCATCTAGTCTAGAGTCAAAGGGTGTAGGGATTTGGGTTTAGGGGTTAGGGTTTTGGGGACTAGGGTTTTAGGGATTTAAGGTTTAGGGGCAAAATCAAGTATCCTGCAGTCTTGAGGTCTGAATCGGTGAAGGGGATCATTTTTTGCACAGACTAGCTTCAACATAAGTTTTCACAGCTTATTGCCGGTCAATGGAACCCTAAAACTGGATCACAAACTTCGAGAAATTTCCATGACGTAGTTGCATTGGCCCTCGGCTTGCCCTGAAGTGTAAACCCTAAGAGTTCAGGGCTTAGGCTATAGGGCTTGGCACTTATATGGTTTCACCCTAAGAAAGCCCGAATAAATTCCAACCGCATAATTCCAACCGCCCCTTCCACCTTTGATCTGCTTCCTCGGAGATCTGGACCAGTTCTGCCTGATCGGCCTGACTGTCACTTGGAGGGTTCTGAAGGTTGGGGGCTCTTAAACTTTCTGGTCATGTAGACCTGTGAGTGATAAACCCCCTCCTTTTTAAGGGCCTTAAGGTTAGGATCCCTATTGTAATCCCTATTAAGGGGAGGGGGTTTATTAATGAGGGGTCTGGGTTACGGACCTCCATCCCTAAACCCTAAACCCTTACTGTAGTAATCTCTATCCAACCCACCATCCTGTAGTAGTTGTCATTCTTCTTGTCCATTCAGCCATTCTCTATACCAACAACACGCAGGTAAAGACTCTGGGATATCCAGGGACGGCACACGTTACAATGTAGCGGTTACAGTAATCAGTGTGTTTGGGTTGTTGCTGTTGTCGTTGTTGCTGCTGCTGCTGCTGCTGCTGCTGCTGCTGCTGCGGCTGCTGCGGCGGCGGCTGCGAGAGAGTAGTCTGCAGCTTGATACGCATCCATGACTGGATAGGATTGGCCAGGATTCTCCACACCGAAATCTCGTTGATCGACCCTCAACGATGATCTCCGCTTCGCCCAGCACTTTTTGCATGAACTTCGTAACCAAATGCATAAAGAACGCACCAGGAGAGACCAATGGAATCCATGTGCGGCAGCGTGGTTTCTATTCTAACACCCTGGTACCAATGCAAATTTGAGATTGGTTCTGCGATCTGTGGAGGCTCAACTAAGAGACCGCGTGACTAGATGTTACTAAGGCCAGTCTCGGCATGCCCTGTACACGCGGGGTCACTTGCAAAGAAAGCACTACTAAGGGCTTGAAGAAGCTAGTACTCTCATGGGCTAAGAAAGCCTTCTGGAGTGAGTTCCCTTCCGCCCCGGCATTAAGTTCGACAATTTTTGATGGGTGCCCCAAGGGTTAAAGGCTAGTCTGGGGAGGGTAATAGCAAACTCCCGAAATAATGCGCAACACACCCGTCACATGTCCGGCTTTGTCTGCATAGGGGAGGATCCTCTTTCCTAGCCCGAGTATGTTGGAAAACCCCGACCCTAAATCCTAATGATAATACAGGCTGCGCCTCCAAGCCAGCGATTGTACCCCGGAGGCGTTTAGACTCTTCTTCCAGCTCCTGTCACGTGCGGGCTTGCTTAAATTTTGCAATGGGCCTAAAAGCCTCAATCTTGCCGAAAAGCCGAAAGCCAACCTGAAACCCTGCCTGGAGCCGCTATCCTTGAACCCCTTTATACCACTCCTACAGGCTCAGACAACGAAGCCCCCATCCTGTTATCACCCCTATAGATCACATACCCCACACAGCTGTCACTGCGTCACGTCTTGCAGATGGCATTGCTTCAGCCAGTTTGATCCTGATCCGGAGCCCACCTAAGCCCGGACTCCCTGGCGCTAAGCTGCAACCCTTAGCATTGACGCCTCTAACCCAGACCCGCAAACCAGAAGCCCCCAACCCAGAATTCTAGGCCCTAAATAACTGACCTCTAACCCGTACAAGCCCTGGTTCTCAGCCAATTTCCTGACCCCTGGTCCCTAAACCCTAACACTGAAATTCCATGCTCACAACCTAGAAACCTCCAAACTGGGGGCCAAACAAGAATTTGCAAGCAAACAGATAGATGGGGGTGTCAGCCCCTTTCTAACTGACTCCTCAGGACTGCAAATTTCTTAAAACCGAAACCCCTGAACCCTGAATCCGGAAACCCTAAAACCGTAGAGTTTAGGGTTCAGGGTTTAGACCCTACATCTCTGAGCCCTAAACCTCCAAACCCTGCACCCCGAATCCCTAAACCCCTACAACCGTAAACCCTTCAGCCAACCCCCTTCATCCAAACCCCTAAACTTCAGCGGTCAAACAAACGCCATGAACAAATGCATGCATAGGAGTACTTACACCATCTATACAACGTCGGAGCCCTGAAGCTCTAAATCCTTGAGCCTTAAATCCCTAAACCCTACACCCTAAGCCCTAAAACGCTAACCGTAAAACCCGAAAACCCTAAACCCTAAAGCCCTAAAACCCTAATGCCCTAAAACGCGACATCGTAAATCCTTGAAACCCCAAAGCCATAAACCCCTAAAATCCTGAAACCCCCAAAGCTCTCAAACCCTTAACAGCCTAAAACCCTACAAGCCTAAAACCCTAAAACCCTAACGCCCCACCCCCAAAGCCCCAAAACCCTCAAACCCTAAGACCCTAAAGCCCTCAAACCCTACACCTCTAAACCCAAACCACTAAAACCCCCCAAAACCCTTAAACCCTCAAGACCCTGGAGCCCTAAAACCCTAAAGCCCTCAAACCCTGAACCCTAAAACCTTAAACCCTTCAAATCCCCAAGCCCTAAACAGAAGTTTCCAGTTTCTTTTCCATTATCCCTATATAACCTCTATAAAACCCTTTAAAGGGACACCTTATTTTGGGACACCCCCAAACCCTTCACTCCTCGAGCCGTAGCCGCACGGAGCTCGGGCCGCTGGCTGTCGCCGCGGAGCGCCCGGCTTCCTTCGGTTTAGGGGTTCTAGGCTTTAGGTTTAGGTTTAGGGTCTTTAGGGTTTAGGGTTTTGGGGTTTAGGGTTATAGGCTTATAGAGTTTCAGCGCTTCAGGAGTGTTGGGTTTTAGAGTTTCAGGGCTTTAGGATTGGGGCTTAAGATCAGGGCTTCATGCATTTTGGGGTTTTAGGTTTAGGGCTGAAGGTTCAGGGTTCAGGATGTTTAGGTTTCAGGGTTTGAGGTTGCAGGGTTTAGGGTTGCAGGGTTAAGAAATAAGGTTTAGGGTTTTAAGATGTTTTGGGTTTAGCTTTGTAGCGCTTTAGGATTTTTAGATCTAGGGTTTTAGGGCTTTAGCATTTTTGGGGTTTAGGTTTCAGGGTCAGGTTTTTTGGGTTTCAGGGTTTAAGGTTTCAGGGTCTAGGGTTTCAGGGTTTCAGAGTGTAGGATTTCAGGGTTTCAGGCTTTAGGATTTTGGGGTAAGGGCTGTAGAGTTGTTAGGGTTTGGGGTTTTCGGGCTTTAGGATTTTTGGAGTTTAGGTCTTTGGCATTTGCAGGGTTTAGGGTTTAAGGCCGTACGGCTTAGCGCTGTAGGGTTTAGGGCTGTCGGGTATAGGTTTAGGGTTCTAGGGTCAGGGAAATGAAGGCTTACCTGTAACCCCAATTACGATTTTTCCGTGTTATGCCTATTAGTCAGTAGGTCATTACTTTTAAACGGGACATACAGGTAGTGTGTATGGTAGGTAATTGGACGTACAGGTAGGGTTTAGGGACTCAGGAACTTAGGCGTTAGGGTTTAGGTTTTATTTCGCCCCTCATCCTCTATCCTTTTGTGTGGATGCCTAACTTTATGTCTAGCAAGCTAGTATCTTCTATTTGGAGAGAATATCAGGTGTCTGAATCTGGACTAATTATACAAGCCTAAAGCTAGCAAGGGCGCCTACTTGGGAAGGTGTTCTGGAAACCCAACCCTTTAGGGTTTAGGGTTTATACGCTCACTAGAAAACCCCTTCTGTACTTTCATGGCAATTCTGCCTGGGCCCCTTGTAATCAAACAGCGGATATCAGAGGACTGCACACACTGGGAATCTTCAAGGGAACAGGACTCCGCTGGGGATCCTTCTTTCCTCCCTTGGTTCATGGGTCATGAAGCACGTGCCATCTGGGTTGCTTCCACATCCCTGGACGAAATGACCAGCTGTAGCCCCCACACTGTGGTGGTGGATTGACAGCAGCTTAGCCCATGCTATACTTGACCGTCTGAAATATCTTCATGACCCATTTTGTGCTACATGCCAACGAATGTAAGCAGCTGCCTTTGAATGCTGAACTCAACATGTCCACCCACTAATTGGCTGCACATGCGCAAACACCGACAACAGCCCAGGCAATCATGGAACCAGGGTAAACCCAGCATCCAACCTACCCTAAATGTCCAAGGGGCCAGGGCCCAAACAATAGGGTTTTAGGGCCCAAGTACTATAATGTAAATGATATTTGGGCCCTACAACCCTATTGTTTGGGTCCTTGGACCCTCAGGGTTACACACACTGACTCCTTAAACCTCACGCTCGAAAGCCCACCGGAAACAAACGCTGGCATGCACTATGCTACTTCCCAACATGAGGTTCTCCACCGTAAATCCAGTAGAACCTTTGCGGTTTAGGGTGTAAGGGTCCAGGACCCAACTAATAGAGTTTTTAGGGCCCGAATACCATTAATCTGATGGTCCTTGGACCCTCAGGGGTAGAACCTTATGCACGGTGCCTCGGCGATTTCCGCCAGACACTCTGCCAGCTCCTTCTCGTACCTTGCAGTCTGCAAGGAGACTGGATCGTACTTGTCATATTGCATCTACCTACTGCAACGCCGTAGAGTTACAAACAAAGCCATGTTGTCCAAAAGTGTTATGTAGCAGGGTAGGTGGGGTAAGTCTGCCACCTTATGTTTTCATACAACTACACCGGGGTGCAAGTGATTCTTGTCAGTTTGCTTCTCATGCTGCCTACAGTAACGCGATGAACTCTCCCACCATCGAACGTTCCTGACACGGAAAAATCTTGAAACCTTTGAAGTAGGTGAAGAGGAACGGCTACTATACTGCAACGCAGCTCATTCTGCAAAGCTCATGCCATCTGTAAAAAAACAGCTTGTAAATTCCCGGGACCCCGGAGCTCGCATGTGCCCAGCGTGCAACTGAATAGGCGGCAAATCTGCCTCCGCCACACAAATTTACTCGCAAAGGAGACACAAGGGGAGCCCTGTAGGGCTTAGGGTTCCCAGAGAGCCCAATACCCCTTAATTAAGGAATATACCCTAAATGGTACTAAGGTCCCTAATATCAATTAAGCTATTATTCCTTGATTAAGGGGTATTGGGCTCCCTGTGTTCAGGGTTTAAGGTGAACACCTTTGCTGCCCCTTGCTCCCCATTGTACCCTTCTGTCCACACACAAACTCTAGTGGCCCCCCATGCGCGGACCCCGATTGTGAGAAATATGCCTGTAACCCCCACATACACCTCGTTGACCTTGGAATGCTTCAAAGGAGGTGTCCCTGTTTGGGGGTTTTGAGAAAAACAAAAGGTGGTGCTCTACTTACGGGTAGGCAAGCGGAACCTAGCTGCTGGAAAGTAACAAATGGTTGTGTGTATATATATATATATGTATAATATCTCTCTCTCCTCCCCATCGTGGTATATCATAATATATCCTGAATATTTAATATTGGGGAATATTAGGGGGAGGGTGGGTTTAATATTAGGGGGAGGGGATTACAACCACCACATAGCCTCACCATGCTCTTACAAGCTCTCAACCTTGACGCGAAACATCAAAACCCATTGAGGTCAAGCCACCCCTGCCGCTGTTCAGCAAGTGCCAAGCGCTGACGTTGCCGCGCCACAGCGGCCGCCTATGTCAAGAAACTGCAGGTGTGCGGATGCGTGTGGGCGGGGAAAGGTGTCTTGTGTTTGCTGGATTATCCAGACCCTCCCAGACTTAGGCTAGTTCTTCGACTGTGGGAAGGGTTTGACGATCGCAGGGTGTCCGCGCATCAGCCCTAGACACACGCCAAGCATGATTAACGTATGGCGGTGGCTGCGCTCGTAGCCCTGGGGAAAGTCTTGCGCAAATTGGACTTTGAGCTGTACCGCCCACTGCTTCAACTGCCATGGACCTGGCTGGTTTATGACCCCATCATGAGATTTGGAGAGGTGTCTTCGGTAGGATTGCAGATGGTGTATGGTGTGGTCCGAGTGTCGAGCAAAGACCCTGCAGGGAAGAAGGCTTTAGGGCTTGGGTTCTAGAGTTGAGGTTTAAAGGCTAGAGCCTACTGCTTGAGGTTAATAACTATGGATCCGGGGGTCAGACTGCTGGAGATGAAGTCTGAGATGTTTGCCCTATCAAAAGAGACTTGGGCTCTGCTACTGTTAAGTGTAGGGCTTGGAATTCAGGACTTGTTCGGGTTCAAGGTTTCCGCTATTGTGGAGGCCCAGTGCTGACTTGAGATCTCGGTCAAAAGTTATTCCACACAAGAGGGTTTAGGGTTTAGAGCTTTCAAACGTTGTGCCTTGGTGGGGTCCTAAAACAGTAGCAGGATCCTAGATGCTGGATTTTGGGTGTTGACGCTCGGGATCTGCAGCCCAAAGAATCGCAGACGGATGAGCGTAAATACGGGGGTTGGCAGGAAACAAAGGGCTATGACTATGAGGAAGCCATTTTCTAGTTTAAATAACCTTAACATACAAGAGCCTTCTGCACAAATCAGTTCAACTACCCGCAACACTTCACAAATGAGCGCTCCGGTATGACCCAATGAAACCTCGAACGGTACTCTCCTATTCCAGGTCCTACTGGGACTGGTGTTTCGCCTATACTCATCTCCCCCAACAAGACGCCTCCCCACCCCCCTGATAATTGATATCCTCCAATATGGTGGCACTGTAGATAGTATTGATGGTTGTGGGGCGGGGGGTTAATTACTAGAGGGAGGGGATTATCGGGACCACATTGACTCTCCCAAGTGTTCTTTGATCATGACTCCAGATGGCCAGATGGTGGTTTTCAAGATAATGTCATTTTTGGGGTCCTTACTATACTGCGGTCCCCAAGTTAGGGCACCCCGAAGATGCTTTATAACTTTGACTCCCCCTCGATGGAACATCGTTAGCTACGCCTTGCTCTGCAATAGCTTTACACTGCTGAAACTCGAGCTCCCTGCAGCTTTATATACAGGATATGCTTAACGTAGACCCATGATTACTAAACCCCCTTCCCTCAATAGGGATCATAATAGAATCATCATATAAAGGCCCTTAAAGGGAGGGGGTTTAGTGATCAGGGGTCTACATTAGCCTGTGCCTGTAGAGCCTGGACATATCTGACACTCCTCAGATGCTGCTCTGCACAGTCTTTCTGGCATATGAGCCATAGTCCAAACTCCTGGTATCCCCCTTCAGAACCCCTATAGTAGTCCCTTATATAATCTCCAATATAACCCGATTTAAGGAGTTTAGACTATGGCTCATATGCCTGTAACTACCCTGTTTCTGCAGCTTGCAGATGTTCACGCGGGAGTCAGAGATATCTACACCCTACACCCCAAACCGGGCGTCCATGGGTGTGAAGGCTTGGCTATCACAGCAGCAAGGTGGGCGAGTACAGGTACTTTCGGGCGTAAGTATTCGCTACCTGAATACTTGGGCCTGTGGAGTTCAGTCTTGAGACTTACTTAAAGTGGTCGCATTACATCCCCCTAGGGACTCATCCCTGCCATTGTCCCCGGAACCCATTCCCCCAACCCTAAACCCTAAACCCTCGGAGTATTACACGACACAAATTTGCAAATGCACCTCGAGCTCCCGAAGCGTCTCTTCAGTCTGACTCTCCGCGTCACGGACAGCCTTGCTTGAGTCTCTGTGGATGCGCACGGGACAAGGCAGATGTAATGTTAAGGTAATATTGAAGCTGGGATACTCCCAAAACCCTAAACGCTACAAACCCGAAAGCTAACCCTACACCCTTAACCGTTGCCGGGCACGCAACCTCCTGTGACTGACTCCTCATGTGGAACGGCAAATGAGGGGGCTTGACCTGCATTGGCAAAGACTCACAAACACCCAGTACTATAGGCTCATGCCAAGGCATCATTCGAATGGTTCTCTTGGTTCTGTCGCTTCTAAGGCATTCTGATTCACAACGTGCAGACCGTTCTTGAACACTCTCAGAAAAACCGCGCGGCTCCTTGCGAGCCAGGGTGATTGAAGCTTCAGGGCTGAAAAGTTGAAATCCTTGGTTCTGCCTGGCGCTGCAAAACGACTGCTGTGTAGGATTTAGAGTTTAGGCGTTAGAGACGACAGCTTCAAACTCTTGTGGACTGCAAAGTGCCATTGCGACATATTGCGATCATTCCCATGCCCAAACCAAAGAGTCCTTGCGATCCCCCACTCTCAAATCCTGAGCCCTGGGTCCGCAACCCCAAACCTTACTGGCGCTGAAGGGGGGAATGGTAGTGTGTCTCCCGGCACCATTAATTGCAGAGGACTGCATAGGGATCAACAGAATAATCCACTCCCCACTCCCCTGTAAGCAGAAAAAAGGAAACCTGAGTCCGTGGTTTAGGATTTAGGGTTTAGGGTTGAGGGCTTTGGGCTTAAACTGAAAAACCTTATACCTGTGCATCCAGAAAAATCAGTTTTGAAATCTTGTGATTTGTTCGCCATCATCTTCGATTAAGCACTGAAAACGGACGTTTGAGGAGTCTCTGCTCTAAACGGAAAACCCTAAATCTTAGGCCCCAGACCTTAAACCCTAAACCCCTACTAAACCGTAACTCCTGAACCCTAAGCCCCAGAAACCCTGGAGCCCTAGTTGCACCTGGAAGTGTAAGCGCCTGACCTCCAGCTGCTGCTCCACTTGTGCGGCCCTGGCCTCGTGCCACAATGTCGGTTTCGGAGGCCGAGGGGCTTGGGCTTAAATGCTTAACAGTGGCGTGATACTGGTATGTTGGGATTTTCCGAGTTCAAGATTATGGATAGATGCAGTGGGAGCCTTCAGAAGCTCGGGTGGGCCTTGTTCTAATGCGAGAAAAGGACCAGTGGTCCTAAATCCTAAACCCTAAACCGCTGGCAGCCTTGCTGCGTGGAGTTTCGTGGTTTAAGATGCTGGGTACCTGGTGGGGAGACCCCATGTCACCTATATGAGCTCTAGTCTAAATTCCATAAAAAAGCCTTAATACAGAGGAGTATATAGGGGACTGCTAGAGGTTATTAAGGGGGATGCTAGGAGTTTAGAGTATAGCTCATATCGCTAATAACTGATGGGACCATGCCCCTGCCAGAAACCCTGAACTCCAGATCATGGATGCCATCGCTTAAGAAGATCCCTTGGTAAGTAGGTGAATGTTCCGAACAAAAAAACCTTGAACTTTGAACCCTTGACTCTCAGATCTACAAATCCCTATACCTCTGCCCCACAGCCCGCCTAACAAAACTGTTGCTTGATCGGAAACTTTGAGCCTTGAAGCCCTCGACCTCAAAACCTACGGTTTGTATAAAGCCTAGCTGGGCAAGGTTTGCAACAGCGACATCCTCAGTATTGCTCATGTCGTCCTAGTATAAGCCCTAAACCCAAAACTCAAAACCCAAAGCTCAACACGCCTGAACCTGAAACTCTACAGTCCCTGGGAATCCTTGACTTGATCCTCTGGCATCCCAGAGCCCAAAACCCCTGTAACCTTAAAACTGCAAATCCTGTCCTTGCTGGGAGGCCATTAAGCCTATACGATTACATCCTTCGTGTGGATTTTGGAATATGACAAAAGCCCTAAACCCGATATAAACCTAATGTAAGCATTATCTTCAATTTTGACTCATAATCTGTGTAACATTCCACTCGGCCTCTGCGAGTTCGCCCTCGCGTCGTGCCGCGGCCACGCCCTCCTCCGGAGTGAGCTAAAGCTTCTGAGGGCCATGCCCAAGTTGCAAAACCCTTTGGGTCCGATCCATGTACCCAATCATTGGGTCCCTTTAAAGGGGATATTTAAGGATATATAGGGGTGTACAGGGTTTAGGGTCCAAGTATCCAATAATCAGGAGCTTGGGATTTAGGTAATAGTAATTGTAGTAGAGGTTTGGGTAAGTATATCACTATTATTTAGATGCTTGGATCCTTAGGGAAACACTCTCAAACAACCACTTATAGACAGGTTTCTGAAATGTTTAGCATCAGTTTGCAAGTTTCAGGATACAACGTCTCTCTTCAAGATGATTTGTGTGCGAGGTCAACGGATGGGCTGATGAAAGGGATGAGAACTTGTGTTTTTAATCCCAATATTACCCCAATATAACCCAATATTACCCCAATATAACCCAATATTACCCCAATATTATTAAACAAAAGCTGGAAACTACTAGATGATCAAGATGTCCGGGTTTCTTCTTTGTTGCATTGACGCACCCTGGTGCTAGGCACTCAGGGGACACTGCATGGTCGGGCACCGCAAGGACACTCTGTAGTTGGGCGCTTGCAAGTACACTGCAGGGCTGTATGGAACTGGAAGATAGTGTCTTCTTAGCAGCTCAAGATTGAAAATCTAACAACCCCGCAGAGAGGGTGCAGAATAAACTACCATTTGAAGTGAGATAGGGTGAGGTCGGTCTAATTTGCCCAGACAACCACGTGAAGCAGCAACAGGCATCACCCTTAGGATCCAAGGACACAAATATAGTGGTAAAAAAACCTACTATTTGGGTCGTTGGACCCTTGGGCATTAACAACAGGCCTGGCTTTCGGACTCCTCCCTGATGGCATCGCCTTGGCACTCGGGCGCAGGGCGCTGGAAACGTCAGGAACTGGTCTCTAAGAATATTTTGTAACCAACGAAATGAGCCACGTGAACATACTTGTATACGTAGGGCAAAAGAATGACCTTCAAGAAGGAGTTACGACAGCCCTCGGCCCTGATCCCCTAGACCAGACCCCAGTGCCTGCAGTCCTCTAGCCCCTAGAGACCCCAGAGCCCCTAAACTCTGAGGAGCGCACGGAGCGCAGCCTGAGGAAAGAAGACAATGGAGGGGCCTAAATGATTAGGGATAGGCCTGCTCTGAGGGCCCATTCTACGACTATGGTTTTATACAAACCCAAAATGCTAAAAATAAACGTGTAAATATATTCATACATATGTTTGCTCAGAAGGATGTAGGGGAGAATGTTGGTAAGTATTCGGGCTTCTGCATGTTGGTCTTAGGTTACAAGGTTCAGGATAGGATATAGGAATAGGGATTTAGTTTGCCGGGAGACGGAGGTGTAGAGTTTGGGGGACTGGGATCTGTTGTCTCCCGGTTCGTCAGGGAGTAGAGGCGTAGGGTTTCAAGGCTTAGGGTTCTTGGTTCAGGCTTGAGGGTGTACAGGTATCCCTGAAGACGCGGGAATTCTGCGAACCAGGGGCATTCGGTTGTGGGTTGTGCGTATGGCGTGTGGAACCATTCAACTGGAGTTTCTGCCTCTGGGCAGCGTTGTCTGCTCCAAGCGTCGGAGGGAAGGGAGGCAGGGTGCGAACGTAGTCTGTACTGCATGTATGTACCGAGTAGAGCACACCAACAACATTGAAAGAAGCCCTATGTCTCCCGAAGACCTCCCTTGAAGAGACCTACCAGTCCATGTACCTGAGGCTAAACCCCCAGAACCCTGAAGAGCTAGTTAAAGGCGAACAGCAAAGCTAGTGTTGCAAACCGGTTCCAAGTATGAACGTTAGCAAGTGTTACAGAGTCAGGATCCGCCCAAAAAAATCCTGCCAGCGTACTTCCTCACAAGAACATGTCTTTGGGAGGACTACAGCTTCTGTATGTTGCTCTCTATCTTCTATATCTCTCTCTCTCTCTCTCTATCTCTGTTTCTCCATCTCAGCACTAGCTGCAAGTAGGCAGAGGCATGTTGAATGCTGAATCGCAAAGACTCTTGGTGAAACAGGTATGTACCACTATTAGAAGACGCCTGTACCCTATCAATGCAACCGGATCTTGAGAGTAAGAGCCCCCATGAGAGACTGCCAACTTATAGAGAGAAATTTAAGGTCATGTATGGGGGTATATAATATAGGGGAAAGGAAAAATGAAACTACAAAAGGCTTTGGGGTTAATGCTGCTGCTGGCTAGCTTTCTGAATACCACGGGTTTTCCAACACCCTGAACCTTAAGCCCCCTAAATCTTAAACCCTCAATCCTAGACCCCCAAGCCCTGAACCTGTCAACCCTGCACTCCACACACCAGACTGGCACCCTTCACCCTACACCCCAACTACACAATCAACGAAGCAAGAGCGCTTCTAACCCGTGACGAACCCCAAGGGTCCAAGACTACAATATTAATGGTATTTGGGCTCTGAAACCCTTTTCTTTGGGTCCTTGGACCCTGATCGGAAAACCCAAACTTATGACCTAATCAGGGGGGTAACCTTAATGTCCGAAGCCCTCAAGCACACCCTCACGCCTGACGCTGCCCCAACTCTGCTCTCAAGGCTAGGAGTTGTGCAGCAGCCTCTACAAGGCGCTCACAATTGCAAGATTCTGGGGACCACAAGCCTCCAAATTAGAAGGCTATAGCTGTCATCTGTCCATAGTCGGCTCCTGATGCTGGGGTTACCAAAATATTCTAAATATGTGTTTATCTTTCTAGCAGGAAGAGATGGCAGCCTGGCATGAACAAGAAAATGGACACTACCTTGTCGAGTACTAGTATTATTCCTATCACGGAAGCAAGGAATGGACAATTGCACAGGACTTCTTTGTTGTCGATGGCTGTTACACATTTGGGCCAAAATTTCAACTCCACGGAGTATATAAGGGATTATATAGGGCACTACTGTAGCGGATATTAACGATGGTTCTGGGAGTGTAGACTGTGGCTCATTTGTTACTGCCAGGGCTTCTCGGCTCTTGCCCCTCAATCCATGGCGTAGTAACAAGGCGGAAGGACAAGAAGTTGTTCTCTCCAGCATTGGTACTTGTCATACTCGAGGCAGCAAAAACCCTTCGCACCTCAAAACCCCGTGCAACTTCAAGTGCGATAAGCACGGAACCCGGGTAGTGTCGGAGCCTTAAGACTGCCAACATGACTTGAGGTCTATTTGAAGTCTATTTGAGGTAGCATAGATACACGTGGAATCTAGAAACATCATATTGGTGATTATGTTGGCTTCTAATTGCTGACCCCCACACAAGGAATCACCAAACATTCGCAGACCGAGAGAAGCAGAAAACAAACACACTTTAGGCACCGAGACTTCTGCCGTACGACTTAAACATGATGCTAATATAGACATATGGGTGGTTGTCAAAATTATGGTCCCTTTTTGGGTCCCTATTATAATATGGCCCCTAATATTTAGGGTACCCATAAAGGGACCACAATTTTGACAACCACCCATACATACTACCAGTGTTCTATAATCAAGTCGCAGCCTTGTAGGACCCTAAACGGCTCTAAGCCCTGTAAGAAAAACCTGTGAAGCGATTTGACAGGCACTGGGAGCTTTGTGGCGTGCTCCCTTTGCACAACAACAACAACATTTGAATCTGTTTTGTAACTTGTTAGCTAGCTCAGTGACCCTATTACACGCAGGATACATTGTCAATTGGGTGAATTATAAACACTAAGCCAGAATCCAGTAAAGGGTGCAAGGGGACTACTGGGCCTCCGAATCAAGCTACAGGGCTTGAGCTACCAGCTTCCCCAAATCCGCAAAAAGACACGGGGCGGATGTGTGACACCCCTGCGAATACTTTCCCAGTATCCGGTAACGTTGCCCTCTTTACCTAACAGTAACGTTGCGGGGCGAAGCGGCCTCTTTACCTAAACGCGCATGATTGAAAACCTCCTTTTTAAATCTCGCTGCATCGTCCGCGCCCGCGTGGCAGTGTCCTCATTATTCGTGATCTTGTCAAGTGCAGTGCCGTTTAATCATGCTCAGACCCATTTTTGAACATGCAGCTGCCTTATACTGCGTCTAACATGCTGCTGTATCCGAAGCAAAACCTAGGCTTAGCCGAAAAAGTAGGATTCCAACAGCCTCAAGACTCCTAATATTCCTTCTCCTCCAACCTTCCTTATTCAAACTAGGGCTAGGGCTTGGGGTTTAGGGCTTGGGGTTTTGCGCGTAATTTCCACAATTCTTGTTGTCTACCCTGTGGCTGCAGTAACATCAAAACCGCCATTCACAAGACTGCCCTAAACCATACAAGCTTGCCTCTGTGATGGACGCCTCGTGGCCTTTCACCGCAGATCCCAAGCTTGTCATCTGAGCCTTTCCAGCATATTACCGGGGGCATAGGGGCATGTATTACATAAAGGATTAAATTCCCTTGTTCCCTTTTAGCCACCAGTAAACTTTCCAGCTTGGGTGAAGCAGGGGAACCTGGCAATTAACGGGAAAACGACAGTTTGGGGGATTCCAAATGGGTTTTGGAAATTCCCAATGAAAATGAAGGTTCTCCCTCTTGACATGATGGGTTCTCAGGAGCGTGGTCCGTCTTGGGGCACACATCTCAGACGCACTAACTGGGCCACTGCTGCAGAAGGACCAACATTTTGGACTGTCCTAGGAGTACTGGTACATTTGCAAGCTCCGATACTGCAAGGTATCCTTTGCCCAACACTCACATGGAACCCACGAGGGCCCCTTTTGCCGCACCGCAATCGTTATGAGGCTCCTAGCCAAGTTCCGTGTAACAGTTTAAGTGATTTGGTGGTTTCCATGAATCACGGGTACCCAATATAGACCCCAAAATATCACAATCCTTGCTATATACGGACCCTAAGGACGGCACCCCCTAAACCCTAAACCCCATTTCTGGTCACTGAGCCTACACACCTGAATTGTTGTCAAGATGCGCTCCTGTCAGCATGGAATGAACCAGGACCCTCCTTGTACCCTTAATTGGGGACGTATGGTCCCTAATAGCGGGTACTTAGGCCCTAATAGAGGGTAGGAGGAGGGTCTAGGAAGAAGGGTTTAAGGTTTAGGGTTCAGGGGTTAGGATTCTTGATGCGCCCCCCCTCCTCTGAACTCAACTGGGTAAAACCAGGCGCTCATGCTACCACCCAACAGTTTCGCCCCGTCTCTACCACCCCAATCTAGTGATCAATGTTCCCAACATCGTGGAGTCATACGACAAGAGGACCTTCATTAAAAGGGCTTGGCCTATACACCCCACCCCACAGGCACGCAAAAAGAACGGCGTTTCATCTATATCCTCCGGACCTTTGCAGCAACATAGAAGCCCTAAACCACAAACCCTAAGTCGGTTTCAATGTCCCAAAAGCCTGGAGGTGCTGTATACTTGCTTCCTCTGACCTCACCGGCCAGCAGCTGCTGAAAGATTGGGGGATTTTTGCTTGTAAAAAAAGGTAATGTTGTTGCCTTTGTCAAGTAGGATTAGCAGCCGTAGGGAAGAGTAATGCCTCGCCATCCAGCTGTTAAGTGCTTACGAGAGGCGCAAGCCAGCAATTAGGGTTAGGGACAGTGTTGGGCTCACTCTTGGCGCTCGGAGTAGTTTCAAGGTTGGGGTTTGGGCCTTGATGTTTAAACTTGTCCGCCGCTAGTATAGCTCGTTCCTTCGGGTACTAACCTACACTCTAAATCCAACCCTACACCTTGAACCTTAAGCAAAGTCATAGGCATGCTCTGGGCAAGTTTGGGGCTAAGTGTTCCTCCCTCCGGCATGGGATATTGGGCTTCCCAAAACTAGGGGTAGAGGTACCCTTTTGGTGGTCCCTGTAAGAAGGACTCTAGCATTTTGGGGTCCATATTGGGGTTCCCGGTCTGAGGAAGCAACCATGGGGCCTCTGGTTTAAAAAATTACTGAGTGGGCACATTCAAATTTCGTACACATGGTTACACAGTTAGATAAGGGCCAGAATAAGGAAGAATATAGAAACACATCGACATGAAGGGCTGAGCCGAGCCAAGAACGAAGGGCTGGTACTTTGGTCAGCCAGCGCCTCCAGTGTCTTGGCAGAGCTGGTGGTTGCCAGTGCATGTACGGCCGGGCGCGCGATTTCCTGCAAAGTGCAGCCGGCTGCTTTGAAGCAAGAGTACAGTATGTGTACCTGGTCAGGGGGTTTGGGCGCCAAATTATGGGTTCTAGTAAATGAAAGGACCTCTGGCTGTCGAATCGAAGCGTCATGGCGTCGTGTGCAGTGTTAGCGATGAAGGCAGCGACTTGTGCACTGTCATCGGCGTCCTCCAGCAGTTCAGTCTCCGCTGGCAGCAGGGTGTGGCGACCTGGGCCATGCGCAGATGATCCGATGAGGAAGATTTCCCAGAATGGTTGCAGGTCCTGCTCGGCCTGCCAGGCATCCTTGACCGTCTGGAGGGGCGCCGCCCAAATAAGGTGGTACTTGAAGCTTTGCGTTTCCACCGGGTATTCGGCAGCAGCGACTTGTCCACTCGGAATGTACAGCTTCAGTGAAGAGGTTTAGACCGTGTCAACGTCCCAACATGGACTTCCTGCAGAGATGGCTGGCTCACTTCCTGTTGGAGGCGTTGGGGCAAGTACAAGTATGCCCAAGGAACGTCCGAGGGGTCCACAAGCAACACACGTAAAGTAAGGCCGACACCTATATGGAAAGTTGGGGTCGGCAATTCTCTCCCTCAGGCTTTTTGAGTGTCATGCCTTTCCGAGTTACCCTCGCAAAGCACCGAATACCAAATTCGAGGCCAATGCCGAAAACAGTCTTTACCTGGATGCCACAGCATGAGTAAGTAAAACCATTGCCCGAAGGCTATGAACAGAGTCAAAAACAGGTTTTCCTACATACTTTCGGATCCAGGTAGCCCAAACCCAAACCTCCTGGGGGCCGTGCTGGCACTGGCTGCGTATTGCATCCAGCTCCTGCACTTGAACGAGGTAAGAGAAGCTCAGTCCCAGAAAAATCCAAAGGATACCATGATCTTACTCTATAGTAGGTTCTATAATTCTATAGCATCCCCCATCAAAATGCTACTGTGGAATGGTATCTCATTACAGGCAACCAAAGTGCATGTGCAACGTTCTGCAAATCGTGCACCAAACGAAGGTGATCTTCATGTATCCTTGTGAGTGCCAGGACGGGGACAAAAGTTTTCACAAGAAGTGCCGGCAACTCGCTACGGAGCAGCAGGAAACCTCAGAAAGTTTCTGATGTACCAGAAGTCCCTGACTTCACACCGCGAAAGTGTTGGTTTTGCCATAGGTATCGAGCGCGAGGCACTCAAAATCTCTTGAGCCCAACTTCGGCTCAGCAGAATGCAAACCACATGAAGCACATGATGTCCACATAGCGTAGACTTTATACACTGAAACCTAAACTTCATCCTGAAATTTGTTGTTCAAACACATCCCAAACGTTGAGAACCTCTTGCCTAAGATCCTGCGAGTTTCATTATGGCAGGGAAGCCTCTGCGTGGGAGACGGTACACACATTACAAGCCCCCAAGGCCTATGTCCTGCGCAGAGCGTGACAAATCGGATGAGAACTCGCGCACGCAGTTCCGGGCTTGTGCAAGCTCCGCCTGCAAGTTTGGTTGTGGTGGCTTAGGATTATGCACAAGGCTTGACCGTCACCCTATTACCATGGACCACCATAAGTGACCCCCAAAAAGACTGCTGTGTTTAAAGGAGCATATACGATTTCCGTTCTAAGGGACGTGGCGCGGTGCGTACATAAAGAGCAATATGGTCAGCGGCATGATTCGCAAGCACATGCACGTCAAAGTGGGGCTGATCGATCGGGCCCTGCGCAAGATGCGACGCAGGCCTAACAAAGCTGTAGCCTAGGAGAAGTGCCCAAACGCGCGCGCACGAGTGGCGCAAGAGGATGGATGTAGAGAGCTAGTAAGTGATGAAAGTGGGCGACCGTGTGGAAGGCAATCATGGAGCGTAAATTGCTACCAATAAGCGTGAATCAAATGGAAAGGAATATGAATATGAAATGAAACCTGTTGCCATTTCAAGGGTTGGAAGAGGTTGTACATGAGTTCCTGTGCAGCGTGAATGGAAAGCATTGCGGAAGTGGATTGAGTACCTCCGCAGATCACCTTACCATGAAATGCTTCCGGAACACCTTTCATATAACAGCCTTTATGTGCATGTATATAAGCATACAAGTACATAGTTCTAGACTTATGATGAAAATCCAGCGGTACACTTGGAGGCCTAGTACACCCACCAGAGGAGAGCGGCCCCTCCGTCTAAACAGCTCTTTAATTAGCATCTCACGATTTCCAAGCTTACTGTTATTCTTATTATGATTATGATCATTATTATTACGATGACTATTATTAATATATATATATATAATTAACCATATTCTTGGAACCAGAAGCCTAATCCAAACACACGACCTTACGTCAGCGCTAGGCCCTGATCCCAGGGACGAGTCACTAAACCTTTATCATGTATGCTGCAACCCATTGCGTAGTATACAGAAGCACCTGACATGTCAGATCATGGATGCTTGCCCAAAACACTGCACCCAAAAGCAGTACATGGATACATAGACTATAAACTCTATGACTCATGTATTGGGTTGGCCCCTAAAACCAATTGAAAAACATTCATAAAGAGGGTCCCCTATTAAAGCAATTAGGGAAAATATTAAATATCCCAGGGGCCTACCCAGTATACATATTTAGAGGTCGGCTTTAGGCCCTGCATTAGGGTATATACGGGCTCGAGGAAGCCCAAGGCCCAGAACCTGGAAACCCTGAAGCCCAAACGCCCAACAACTCTAGGTAACACCATGGAACACCTAAACCGTTACATCCTCAAAATCTTGAAGCCCTAAACCCTAAATCCTGAAGCCCTACACCCTAAACCCTAAATCCTGAAGCCCTAATCCCTAAATCCTTAAGCTCTAAACACCCTAAGCCTCAAAAACCAATTCAAATCCAGTGCACCTGTTCCGAAGCCAGCTGCCTCCGCAGCTCTGCAGAAGTGGAGGAGATCGCCTCCTCCTGGCTTAGGGCTTTAGGGGTTTAGGGTTTTAGGGGTTTTAGGGGTTTAGGGGTTTAGGGTTTTAGGGTTCAGGGGTTAAGGGCCTTAGGGTTTTAGGGTTTAGGGTGTGGCTTTTCGGGCCCTAACCTCAGACCCGAACCGCGTGGGGACTGCTGTGGGTTTTAAAGTTAAGGCATCAGGGTTTATGGGGCTTAGGATTTAGGATTTGTGGCTTTTAGGAAGTAGGGTATATATACATATACACATACTTCATACGGTCTAGGGCTTGTGGGTTTGAGGGTCTAGGTTTGAAGGTTTAAGGGCTCAGAAAGTCCAAGCATTCAGGGTTACAACCGTCGCCCGTTCGAGGCCCAAGAACCCGGAGGTCTACAATTTTGGGTGTAGGATGTAGATTAAGCCAAGCATGTATGTATCCACGCAGGTCGGTTTGGAGCTTCAGGCAATTTGGGGACTATTTGCAGGCCCATGGAAGTGATTTGGCTGAACAGGGGATTGTTTCAGAAGATAAATTGATATGGGAATTTCTCAAAATAATCCCAATCTAAACCGGCCTCAGAACCCCACTAAACCTCATGATTTTTGGTTGTTCCTAGGACTATAACCACCAAAAAGTAAACATCATTTTGGAGGCCCCTACACCCATAGCAGCCATAGCATACGTAACAGAGACCACCCAGAATCCTGTTGTTGAGAAACCGATGAAGCCTGAGAGATTAAGTGGTTAAGTAGTGCAGTCTAGGGCTGCGGGTATATGAGGCTGGAGGTTGGAGTGTAGGTTCGGGTTTATGCAGGCTTGAAGCCAAAGATTGACCTCCTCAGCCCTGTGCCTCTGGGGCTGTCAGAAGAAGAACTCTGATTTTGGCAATGTCCATTCACTGACATCTTGGTCTTGGTATGAGCAAGGGGCCACTTGTCCAGACCCCATTCTGGAAATCACCCACCAACGCCTCCAATGTCCAATTCCCAGGCCTCAAAGCAAGCCTACGGTGGAAACCAGAGATCCTGCATGACCCTAAGTACCTAATATCTTGGGAATTAAGGTATTGTACTATACTACACCCATGCAGGATTTTGGGTATCAACCGTAGTGTAGCGTTTGCGTCTCAAGACAACTTGGACTTACTGTTTACACATCTGGAAATATGAGCTCGATTTCTTGGGAGAACGCCTTATTGGGTTAGCGGCTGGGGGCATGAGCCCTAAAGATTATAGACCATGAATCTCAGATACTTAACCCGAAATCCTAGCATTTGACCTCGCTGGGAATTTTCAGCTGTGCACGAGGCTCCTGAAGCTGGATAGCTTCCAGGCAGGCACCCCGTGCACAATATGAATACTCTCATGGATCGCCCCTACTTCATGGGAGCTGTACAGAAGGCCAATTATATGTGAGACTACCCCTTCTAGAACTAGCCGCATGCAGTAGGACAATCCAGGAACCCGATTTTTGCATAGGTTACTTTCTAAAGCATGGGATGCTACTTGGAAGTACATGGACAGCCACAACCCCCGAGCCCCAAACCCTAGAACCCTACAAAACCCGAGCCTAAAAACTCTAAAACGCGAATCCTAAGCCCCAAATGATTCAAGGCTTATCCTAAGCCTCAAAACACGCCTAGATCCTAAACACTCCTCAGAGCCCCAGACCCTAAACCCTAAACCTGCTCGCATTGACCTTGCGCCGCGTCTCGGTTCGCTTGGCTTCGGCCTCTGAGGCACCTGCAGGGAGGCGGAGCCGAATAAGATGCGCGGTTTAGGGCTTAGGGGTTAGGG
>CAJNIZ010043907.1:41312-53488 GCA_905231905.1 Symbiodinium pilosum
GGATTTAGGGTTTTTGAGCTTAGGGATTAGGCCTTCCTGAAAGTTGTTTACTGTATGTAGGGGTATAGAGGAACAGAAAGCAAATAGAAACCACTATGTTGCTTAGGGTGTAGGGATTACCATAGCCCTCCTCCAGCCCCTAGTAGTAGATATTCCTCCTTTTTGTAATGACACTATGCTGGGAGTATGTTTGATTGGGTGGTGGTGGGGTTGATCTTCAAGGGGAGGGGATTTTTTCTGTGGAGTTAGGGGAACATGGTGTTTCTACCCTCTTCTAGGACCTAAGGGTTTAGTGTTTAAAGGTTTCCAGGACTTACCTTCGGTTCAGGCATTAGCCAAGGGTGTAGCTGGCTTAGAACGTATAGTATCCCGCTAAGGCCAACGGCGCCCTCAAGGAAGTATTGCATGCCTGTGCCAGGCCCTCACAGGCATTGTTGAATTTGGAAGGGGCATCTAAGCCCTAAGCCCTAAACCCTCGGCCCTAAACCCTAAACCTTTAACCCTAAACCCTTATCCTCATAAGGTCCACCATCCTCATGCCTGCACGCTCAACCCTTTGCCGTGGAACACCCCAGCCTGGAAAGCCCCAACCCCCCAAACCTACACCCCTCCCAAAGGCCCTAAACCCGTCTCATCAAATCCCCTAAGCTCTCAGCCCCAAACCGCAAGCCCTAAACTTCAAACCCTGTGCTCCTGAAGCCTCAAAATGCGCCTTGGCGAGCGGCCTGCAGCTCTTTGGACAGCCGCAGCTGCGCCTCCTGGCGAGCCTCAGGCATGAAATTATACGTGAGCCGCTACTGTACCGCAGAGGCCAGCACTAATTCTAGAATAAGATGGAAGCTGGGTTCATTTTGGGAGTTGACAAAGCCTCATTGGGAACAAGTACTAACTAACAGCATATGCAGTATGTGTATATACATAATGACAACTGAATACATATATACATATAGAGATATGTACGAATGTAAACTGTGTGGAATACATGAAGCTATGCAATGAAATCGAATCTAATACAACAACTCTATATAGACTAGGGTAAAACAGAAAGGTCAAATCGAGTGTTCTGGGCTTGCGCATCTCTTCAAGAAGGCTTAAGGGATGCAGAGGGTTAATTTGGGCTTTAGGAGCGTAAGGCTTTTGGGGCAATATTGGGATAATGGAAAAGAAAATGGAAACTACTACATTGTAATAGGGTATATTGGGGTAATATATAGGGTATATAAGGATTCAATCCTGTACTGTCTGGGTGTTATAGGGTTTATGGGGCTCGGGGTGTTGAGCTTCAGTTCCCTCCGAGATGGCGCAAGATGGAGAGCCTCACATGCTATAGTCTAAACTCCTAGCATCCACCTTAATAGCCCCTATAGTAGTCCCCTACAGAATCCCTTATGTGACATGCTTTAAGGAGTTTAGACCATAGCTCACATGAAGGCTACAGAAGGTTGTAGGCTGACATGGACCTGAAAGACTTATAATCTTTACCCTTTCTGCCAGGTTCCCTCCCTTTACAACCAGCTGGGTTGCTGTTAAGGAACAAATTTAAGTTACTATACATGGGAAAACATATTAATTCCTGTGTATACTCATTATCGTAGCTTCATTTAAGTTCCTTAACAGCGACCCAGCCAGTCGTGTGGCAAGGTGGGGCTTTAATTAGTTTTGCGTATCGGGCCGACGTGAGCACATGAGCGGTGGCGCCCCTGAGAAAACAGCCTTACGGGTATGCAGACCTGATATTCCAGCACGTGGCAGGTGAACGGGCAGCTTTTGCTTGCATGGTTGGCGCTATGATGGTCAAATGACACCGGGTTGTTGTAGGTATGGTCCTAGATCCTCTTCACTGTAATCTTGGATAGCCATAGATTATCCTGTTCTGTGGCTGTACACTGTTCAACACAAGCCATATACCTTACTCCACTACCGGCAACCCGAGGGACTGGATCCCCCAACAAAACCAAAAAATCTGAAACATCCCAGGCCCTTAACTCGATAGTCCGTACACATCTCAAACCATCCTCCCATACCATCCTCCTCCTTCATAATTGGCGAACCTTAGAAGCCCAGTTACCTATATATTGGGTTCCTGTCCTTGGGTCCCTATATAAACTTATGCTACCTATAACCCAAGAACCTACTATATGGGTACCTGGGCTTCTAGGGGAAGAAAGAGAAGAAAAACGCGTGCCTGCGCCTGGGAGCGCCAAGAGGACTCAACGAGCCGCGCCGCTGCCACCTGAGCCGATACGCGGTTCAGGGTTTAGGGTTTAGGGTTTAGGGTTTAAGGTTCAGGGTTTAGGGTTCGGCTGGCCTTTAATTTAGAGCCACTTCAAAAATATTGGGTATATATTAGGGTCCTTCTGAAATTGAAAGAAATATGTCTAAATGGCCCAAAGGCCAACCCAGATTTCAAAAAACAAATACCCCTAAGAAGGGCTGTAGAAGATTAGCTCCCCATACTTCTGGACACTATCATGCCTGCGCGTATCGTAGCCGAAGCCCTGTTGCTTAAAGCAGAAGCCTGGACAACCAGGTTGTAGATTGACTAACCCGGAACCCAAATGCCCGATTCTGACGGCCAGTTGCAAATCATTCTGGCTGCTGATCCAAAGCCTGTCCCTGGCATCCTGGGACCATGACAAAATGCTGCTAATAACGAGAAGAAAGGCACTCCCGGCATGATTCTTCGCTAGCTCCTGCCTTTTCCCTAAGGGTCCAAATAGGGTCATAGGGCCCAAATATCATTAATATTATACTAAACACCCTATTATTTGGGTTCTTGAACCCTTCAGGGCTAATGCCGTTCACACTCCAAGTGCCAAACCCAATCTCTGGCATCCCTAAACAAAGACCCTAAAGAGCTGAAGCTTCTGCTTGTGTGAGCTTTGACAGGTGCCTTCCTGCATAACTCTTTCTGTCGATATGTCCCTTTTTTGGTGGGTTTAGGGCTTAGGAATTCCTAGTCCGAGGCGCTGAACTCTCCGCTCCAAGCCCTACACTCTGAACCCTTATTCGGGAACGCCCGATTAACCTCAATCCTAAATCCTAAGCACACCTCACACCCCAAGTAGCCCCTACATCCCAAAATGGCAATGTGACCAAACCCCTGATGCAAGGCGCCAAGGATTTACATTTGGCATGTACCTTATTCATATTATGATACAAGTGTTGACATAAGGGTCTATAAGGAAATAATCTTGGCAGTTCTTCATGCTTCCTTGCAACAGACGCACGGTAAACCGACATGTAGACTGAATTTGTATTTCCTTTTCCGTTAGATTCTCCAGTCTTGGTATATAGGTATCCAGGCTGCTGAACCCATACCCCAAAACCCTGAACCCCGAACTCCAAACACTATCACTAAACCATAAAACGCCTAAGAACACAATCCTTACAAGCCCCCAGCCGCCTCTTCTGAGGCTGCCAAGCGCTCGCTGGTGCAGGTCTCCAGGTAAACCTCTCACTTTGAGCTGTGGGCTCCATGGGATTCGGGTTTAGGGCTTAGGAGGGGACTTAGGGATTGTGTTGCGATTGTAGGGAGCACATAGTCCCCGGGCTTAGGTTTAGGGACAGTACCCCATTCATTAATGGAGAATCAATTGAGTTCTGAGCTTTATGTTGATCAGGGGATTCTCGTTATACAGCCCAGCTCTCCAAACGAGGACCACATGACCACCATATTGCTCTACTAGTAGTCCCTAAATCCTAAACCCTGCTACAGGATCCTTATTGTAGGCGTTGGGGTTGCAAAGTCATTTTATTTATGGTTTAGAACCCTAGACCCTAAACCGGTTTAGATTCAAGGTTCGCGGTTCAGGCATTGCGGCCTTGATATTAGAAGGAAGAAGTTTGGAGGAACCCCAGCTCAGGGTCACTACATTGAAACAGCCAGACACTCTAAATCCCCAGCCTAGGCTAAGGGTTTAGGGTAGGGTTCAGGGTTTAGGACAGCCCCAAAAAACGCAGAAAGAGAGCCGCAAGCAGGGAAGGCCCTCCATTAAGACCTTATCATCTAGACCCATGATTAATAACGCATTTTAGGATCCTTAACATACTTCTTATTGCGGTTTTTTGTTTAAATCAGGGGTCTGGGTTAAGGCTTGCCATCTGGTACGACGATCTTATGAGGAGCTATGTATCAGCCACTGAAGAATATACCCCGCCGTGACCTCAAAACTCCAATCAGTAAATCGACCGCGATACAACATTTTGCCAGTCCTAAGCCCTCTATTACCCTAAACCCTAATCCTGAACCCTAAACAGCCCTGAATCTGAGATTTTCCAATCCAAGCGCTGGATGCTGGACTGCTAAATCCTTAACCTTGTGTCCGGAGCCAAACACTCAAACCCAAACTCCACCCACACCCGAAAATAGCCCTGAACTTAATACATGTCAGAAGGCAACCTCAAAAAACAGTCATCTTAGCCAAAGCTAATCTTCAGGGCTGCCCCTAGACTCCCTGAGGAAGGTCACATTGAAGCCTGAACCTAACCCTAAGCCCCAACCCGACAGTCCAAACCCTCGAACTCCAATGTCACCAAAAACCTAAATCCTGAAAGGCCTAAGCCCGGAAGTGAGGGCGCAAGGTGTCCCAGCGTACCCCTACGCAAAACCTATAACGGCTTGCCGGCTTACTCACAACCTGCCATGTATTTCCCTTTTGCGTAATTTGTTGAGACCCTTTCCAAAAAACATAACAAACCCCAAAAGGAACTACATTAGGAGCCCTTAAGTATTAACCCAAAGTAACCCCATATATACCTATAGAACCCTCGTATCCCTGTTAAATCGAACTACATAAAATCCCTACCCCAAACCCTAAACCCCAAAACCCCTGTAAAGGATTCCTTTTGTGGCTCTGGGTTCCCGGACCTGAAGCGCCTTCGCTTCGCTCTGGGCGCCTTGAAGAGCCTGAGGGGTTTAGGGTTTAGGGAAATCAATTAGATAATTAGGCGGTTACCCTAAGCCTTGGTTGACCCCCCCCCGGGTTATCCCCGAGTGACCCATGCGCTTGTTGTGGCTTCATTTGCCGGTTCTTCGTGAGCCTGGCTTGGGGTCCGCTCAGTCTGGCAGGAGACGGTTCTTCGTGAGCCTGTCTCCAGCCGACTGAGCTATTGAGATCTTCGGAGCCGGTTCTTCGTGAGCCTGGCTTCGGAGTCCTCCGCTCAGTCTGGCAGGAGACGGTTCTTCGTGAGCCTGTCTCCAGCCGACTGAGCTATTGAGGTCTTCGGTCCTCCGATCAGGCTCGTTGCCGGTTCCTCGTGAGCCAGGCTCCGATGCCGATTGAAAGCGCCTGAGCTTTGGGTCTCGGTCAGGCTCGTTGCTGGTTCCTCGTGAGCCAGCTCCGATGCCGTCCGAACTCCAATGCCGGCGCATTGGCCTGAGCTGGCCACTTTCGTGTGCCGGCCGGTCTGGATGGGGTTAACTACCAAAACCCTAATTAAACCCTAAACCCCAAACCCTAATTAAACCCTAAACCCTAAACCCTTAATTAATTAAGCCCTAAACTCCCGTTCGGAATTGTGACCCCGCATTCCTTAACAAACCCTAAACCCTAAACCCTAATTAAACCTTAAACCCTAAACCCTAATTAAACCCTAAACCCCTGAAACCCCTAAACCCTAAACCCCTGACACCCCTTAGCCCCTAAACCTGTTTGGGGTTTGTGGAGCTTCAGGGTTGCTTTTGGGACTTTGAGGCCAGGGTTTCAGGGCCTTTGGTACCCTCACCCTCCTAATTAATTACTTGTACCTCAAACTGGGAATCTTAGATCACTGAAAACCCTTCAAACCAGGCTCGCCCTCAAGCTCTATCCCTTAGACCTTAGCCTCAAATCTTGGAACCCACGCTCCTCAAGCCCAACCCTTGACCCTAAACCGTCCCCTTATCAGAAAGGTGTCTCTAACTTAAAATCTTAAGCCCTAATTAAGCCCCAAACGGTGCTGAGGCCTGACCACGTGTCGATTTCGTCATGCTTCACTGCGGCCAGGCACTCATCATGGGTTCGAGTGAGTGATTGAGTGAGTGTCATTGATTGCTGCCCCATTGAGGTCTGACTTTGGATGATGATGTGCAGCTCCCGACCGGTGCTGTGTTCGTGACTGACAAGAGTTTGCACTGCTTTGTTACTGAGGCCAGACTTGGATTCATTCAATCGAATGATGATACGAGGTGCCCGGCGGTTGCTGCTTTGCACACTGTTCGATTGCACCCATCTCTGTTGAGGTACTTTGGACTCGTCGGACGCTGGATGATGCTCGACACCTGTGTGGTGCATGTCAGGATACCGACCCACTTTTTTGCTTGACTCAGGCCTGAGCTCCATGATGGTCCGATGGTCTGGGGTGCGAGAACCTACTTCTCACATTATGATTTGCAGCAGTGTTAATTACTCATTGTGACCGAACCCTGATCTGAGGTGCTGGCGCTGCGATGTGGAGCGCCCGTTGCAGCTCATTTGACTATGTGTGATGCACTCTTGTCTGACGGAGGTCTGATTCGGATTGGGAGGTGCGCGCCCTGACATCTTGGGAAACTTAAATACAGTCTGTGTGTACTATGCTGAGGCTGGAGATCGCTGCAAGGATCGAGAACTCCATTTGAGGACCGCGTGCTGTCTGCATGCCGTTGCCCTTTCAAGTTTTTTTCGCCTTGTTGTGCATGGATTGCGCGCGTGACTGAATGTCTTTGCTTTGCATGCTGCGGGCAAGTGCTCAGCAAAAAACGAGCCTCATAATTATTCACGGAGCTGATGACCATGGCCATGCCGCTAGAGGTTGAGTGACAAAACCATAATTAATCAATGACGCCAAGGCTTTAAGTTTGACGGCTGACAGGCCCCAAGCAGCGTAACTACACTACTGACTGATCGCCGAGCTTCAATTTGCAAAGCCTGAGGCATAATTATATGTCATAGCGAAATTCGTTTCCACGCCCTTGCGGGAGCAATGTCGTCATCATCCTCCTATTCCTCGTCAACCTCGTCTTCCTCCTCTTCGACAACGTCGAGTGAGGACGAGGCTGAGGTGCAGAGGCGGACGGACAGTTGCAGTCATTCACTCTTGTCGTTGTGTTGTCCCTGTGACTGACTCGGCTGAATTCAGGCAGCAGAGGAAAAAGCCGAACGCCAGAAAGAGGAAAGCCATGAGGAAGAAGGCTGAGGAGGAGGCAATGGCGGCCATAAAAAAAAAAAAGGAAGAGGAGGAGTCAAAGAAGGCCCAGGCGTCCAAGCCTCAGGAGAGGAAAGAGGAGAAGGAGAAGAAGCCTGAGGCAAAGGAGAAGAAAGATGAGAAGAAGCCTGAGGCAAAGGAGAAGAAAGATGAAAAAAAGGAGAACAAGCCTGAGCCGGCCAAGGAGAAGGAGAAAAAGGAAGGCAAGAAGGAAGAAGGAGAAAAAGGAAGATAAAAAGGAGTCTCAGCCGGCCAGGGAGAAGGAGAAAAAGGAAGATAAAAAGGAGTCTGAGGCAGGCCGGGCGAAGGAGAAAAAGGAAGACAAAAAAGAGTCTGAGGGCCGGGCGAAGGAGAAAAAGGAAGACAAAAAGGAGTCTGAGGCGGGCCGGGTGGAGGACAAAAAGGAGGTGGCGGAGAGCGTGGGAAAAGGGAATAAGGGCAAGCCCGGATTCAAGGGAAACAAGCCCGGAGGCAAGGGGGGCAAGCCCGGAGGCCAAAAGCAGAAGGGCAAAGATAGTCAGAAGAAGATGAAAAGGGCGGAAAAGAAAAAGAAGAAGGACGCGAAGAAGGAGAAAAAGCGACTGAGAAAGGCGGAGAAAAAAGCAAAGAAGCAGGCAAAGAAGGATAAGGTAAAGAAGGCTGAGGAGGAAAAAGTTGAGCACCACCTCGATGCGGAGCTCCGCAGGCTCTCCTTCGAGGTTTCCCGGCTTGCGCTTGGTGCCCTTCCATTTCACGCAGCCCTAAGTATGCGAGGGAAATGTTCCAGATGTTCCAGCCAAGGCACTGTTGCATGAGTATCTCATGCGATGTACCGCTCTGACTTGGCTCCGCGAGACCAACAAGGTGGGATTTCGCCTGTCTGAACGTGATTTCGTCATTGATTTTTCTGGCCAGGAGGCGCCAAAGAGGTTCCAGGAGAGCCGGTACTGCTGCCCTACGCCTGAGAATGAGATTCACAAAGCGCAGCTGAGGAATGCCACTTGGAGTCCATCAAGTCATTAATTGATTAGCGACTGTGACCTTTTCTCATGCCATGCATGCCTGTGACAAAGACTGATCAGTCAGTGAGAGTTTGCCCAGATCCTGACGCACTACTACATCGAGCAGGATGCCCAGCTGGCATGGTGGAGACTTCACTATCGTGCCTCTCGCCGAGCATTATTCATATGTTCACGACATGAACACTTGGCTTAATTAGTTGTGCTCCCGCATTCATCACCTGAGTGAGGAGAAGCATGACGAGTGCCGCCGAATTTGTTGGGGGAAGCAGCCTCTTCCTGCTCCTTGTCGCATTTAGACTTGAAATCATTCCAGCATTCATGCCAAAAACTGGTTTGTTTGATCTCCGATGTCATCCCAGGTGGCCGCGCCTGCTTTGTCTGAGCAGACACCGATGACCCCGCGCCCTGTGGCCCCGCGCCCGGTGACCCCAACTCCGGCGACTGTGCGCCCGCGTCAGGAGGGTAAGGGTGGTAAAGGCAAAGCCAGCAAAGGCAAGTAATCCTGACGGCTGACTAGGAGTGACCTTCATCAATGCAGCGAGCCAGAGTTTAATAAATTAGATAATTATGACTGAGCTCGGCTGTCCGGATTGGTGCCTTTGTTCTGGCTGAGTAGACCAAGCCGAAATCGGCCTGAAGAAGTGCGTCCACTCGGCTCACACTGGGAGAAACACTAGGACACTAGGGGGGCCTTACTAAGGTATATATAGCTGGCGTATATATTCTTTGTGTTGCCGATGTGGAGCACGATGTACAAATGTTTTTGCAACCCCAGTAATAAGCCGATCTGGGCCAGGGATCAGAGTCAATGAGATGAAGGTTCGAGAGCCAAGCATTACGATCAGTTTCCACACTTCATAATTAATTAGACTGATGTCATGTGATCCCTCGTCTGAGCGTTCGGCCTGAGCTTGATGCCTCAGTCCCCTAGGTTGGCAAAAAGGCTGCTTTGCAGAGTTTTGTTGCTCAATTCCCATTTGCTTCATGCACAGAGTCAGCATGCTTCTTTTCGGGAGGACACTTCACTTTCTTTGTCGCGTGGCCAGCGGCGGTCTCAGCACTGTGTGCCAGGGCATGATGCAGCAGTTGCTTTAGGGGGTTTAATTAGCACCCATGCTTTCAATGATGTGGAAGGATGCGTCGTCTTCGCCCACTTCGCCTGTCGCAGCCTTGGAGTTCCTTTTGCATCATGTGGGTCCGGTTTGTGTTTTCACGCATGGCCTGCTTTGTTTTCGAAAGGCTTCTTCCGGCGTCCTCTACGCGTCGCTCTGCGTCAGCCTCGGAAGGTGGTGTTGCCTCATGTGGGTCCGGTTTGCATCTTTGTGCGCTGGCAGGCCTGAATTCTGTTGGACTTTCTCCCGTCCGGCATTTTCTTCGAATTGCGGTCCGCCCTCACCTTTTTTGCAAATTGCTGCTGTTCTGCTTCAGATGGGCCAAGCAATATTTCTGTAGATTACTTACTTGGGAGATGCTTGCTGCATTCAGCGCAGAACATTGTGCTGTTGCACTTCATGCAGAGACGGGCTCGGGACATGGACCATGCGCAGACATGATTGTGAGACATGTCGCCCGGGTAATTACGTGTGGGTGTCTGAACTCATTGTTGACTGCATAGACTGTGCGCAGGCATCGTGTACATGTGAGTGTCTCAACTAAGTAATTGCTGACTACATGTCGCTTGGCTAGCCCGTGTTAATCATGTCTGATTCTGGGATGTCCTCGGCGGCCCCGCGATTCCGCAGCACTGTGCCTGCGTGGGCGAAAGCAGCCCTGCAGAAGCCGCCAACGGCTGAGGATGCGAGCAAGGACTTGAGTTGACCAGTTGTGCACATGTGCAGGTTGAAAAGTCATTAATGAATTATGTATTTAACTAATTAATTAAGTACTTAGTCTGGACTAAGCAAGTGTTGCATCTTCTCTTGTTGTCTCGATGGGAGGACATGGATCAGATGGCGCCTGGCGCAGCACAGCAGCAGAATGAGGACATCGTCAGGGAATTGATTTGATGCAACCATCGCCCTCACTGCTGTCTGGATGGGAGGAGTCGCCTGAGACACTTCCTCCTGAAGCGCCGCCGCAAAAGCCTGAGGATGCCGACAAGGACTTGATCTGACTAATTAGCTCTGCGCATAATTACGAAGGTTCGAAATTACTTAACGATTGAATCAACCGTGCTCAACCTTGCTAACTAATTAATTAATTAGTGTTGAATCTTCTCATGCTGTCTCGATGGGAGGAGACAGCGTCAGCATCTTCTTTATTGCAGCCTCAGCCCGAGGACGTCGTCAAGGACTGCAATTGCTTGATCGCCTCTTCCAGCACGAAGGTTTCAAATTCAGGCGTTGCATCTTCTCTTGCTGTCTGTTGCGGAGGAAACGGAGCCAGCAGCAGCATCTTCCTTGTTGCAGCCTGAGCCCAAGGACGTCGTCAAGGACTGCAATTGTTTGATCGCCTCTTCCAGCACGAAGGTTTCAAATTCAAGCGTTGCATCTTCTCTTGCTGTCTGTTGCGGAGGAAACGGAGCCAGCAGCGTCTTCTTCATCGCAGCGGTTTGAGACCGGAGCAGTCCCCAAGGACTTCAGATGATTCAATGCAGCTTGCACATTAATTAAGTACTTTGTCTGGATGGGAGGAGATGCCTGACCGCGCGGCTGCTGCAGCGCGGCAACTAAAGCCTGAGGATGTCGTCAAGCTTTCCAAGTGATGTGTTAGGGTTTTTTGCTTGAATATACCTTTCCCTGCTATTTGGTTGGGAGGACACGCCTGAGCGCTCACGTGGTCCACCACAGCCGACGTCCCTCCAGGACTTCGTCAACATGCTGCCGCCTGAGGTGAAAGAGAAGTTGCCGACGATCCAGGACGGCTAGTTAATTTAAGTAGCCTTGCCCGGGAGAAGCTATCGTCTGTTGGCTCTTTTGACAGGAGAGCCGGACGCTGGAAGCAAAGCAATCTGGCTCCTTCAAAATCGCGGCTGTGAAGGCCCGTGTCCTGTTCCTGGGTCCGAATGTTCATGCGGCAGCAGACCGCCTGCGCCTAGATGACATGGCCTGGGAGGCCGGGACTTTGAAACCAAAAACGACCAGATAATTAATTAACCGTACAATAAGACTTGATGAAGGATGCCTGCCAACTGAAGAATATCTTTGCCAGGCTTTGCTCAGCATGCTCTCCCACCCGGAGCTCGGGCGTTATGCTCACGAGCTGGTGCCGAAGATGCGTCGCCAGGCTCGAGCCAACGAATCAGCGCACCACTGGACTGACTCCTCCAGCACCATCTCGAAGTACTACCGCGAGAGGGTGGAGTGGCTCCGAGACTTGGCAGCGGCATCAGAGTGCAGTGCATCATGTAATTAGAACTCGATTTTTTCTTGGCTGAGCTGGAGAAATAGAGATAATTAAAGGGCAGTTGGAAAACCGCTTGTGCGTCCAAGAAACTGGAAGAGGGGACCCGGGCTGCTGGTTCCGCGGTCTTCCCGAGACTCCGTTCAAGTGGCAGGAGGAGGCTGAAATAGCTGCGCTCAAGGAGCGCGTCGCCGAGCTTTCAGGAGATGGTGGAGGAGCTCCAGACTGATGGTGAAGGCGATGGTGACTGGACTGCCTGGGACACCGGGGACACTAATCGGTCCTGGAATGGCGGCTGGGGAGGCGCCTCCTTGCTCAGCCTCAGTAGCAGGACATGTGGCCTAAGCTCGAAGCAGCTGTCAAAGCGGCTCTCAGACCTTCAGTGAGGTTGTTGTTGGTGCCAGTTTGGAACTCAGCACCAGACCACTGGACTCTTCTGGTGCTCAAAGGGACAGCCCAGACCAGACCTCAGGCTTGCTTTGGCAGAGGTACGACTCCCTCAGTGCTGAGTTCAGCCCTTTCAGAAAAGGCTGGGTGAGCTGCTGGACCCAGAGCTTCAGCTTCCACCTCGCTGCAACTCAGCCTTTCAGCCTGTTGGATCCAATGCCTGTGGCTTCTTCGTAGCTCACTGGATGGAAGCCGAAAGCCAGGTTGGTCTACCTCACT
>CAJNIZ010043908.1:12677-30087 GCA_905231905.1 Symbiodinium pilosum
GGGTTTAGGGTTTAGAAGGGCAGTTTCAGGTAGCTTCTAACCTTTAAGCATGAGCGAGACTTAAGGCACTGAAAAGGATATGAAGGGTGCTATATGGCTTAGGCGTCAGGTCAATGAGGAAAAAGGTTGAAGGACTCTACTAAAAGAGTGTTATTCGGCCTTGTAGGCATCTAGTCCCGTATTATTCCTTGCTTACCCCTGTAAGAAAACTGCCACAGAAGCCTAGCTCCTGCCACGGCAATACCGATTTGCATCATTTGTCATGCTGGCTACTGAGAGGGGGGCTTAAAGCCTGTGAGCACTGTACCCTCAAAGAGGCAGCACGTACTAAAACAGTGGCATCTCAAGCGGCTTTCCTACCAAGACGTCGCAGACAATGAAGACTCATCATCCCATCAAAAAAACCACCCACACCGCAGCATCCCTGTTGCGGATCTTGTCCCCGACCAGGTGGCCCAGTAGTTTTTGTAATAGCAGAACCTTGAATGGTACGATGATCACCTGCATGATTGAAATAACCCCAGAAATGCTAAATCCTAAATAATGGAGTGAATCCAATGAAGCAAATCCTTTGCTCAGCCCGCCATGAATTCCTAGACCCTAATCGCTACGTCCTAAGTCCGAAATCCTAGACCCTGAATCCTGAAGNNCCTAAATCCTAAGCCTTATACCCTAAACCCAGTACGTACACTAAACCTAAACCCTAAACCCCCAACGTGAATTGGGCTCCTGGGTGCAGGTCTTGCAGCAGGTGGCCTTTGCTGAACTTAGAACTCGGCTGCAGCTGGGCTACACAGTGGCTTTGCTGAAATTTACATGCGTTGGTTTTGGGTTTAGGACTACGGGTTCAGGGTTTAGTGCTCAGGGTTCAGGGTTTAGGGCTTGGTGGTTTAGGGGCTTAGGGTTGAGGGTTTAGGGACGAGGGTTTACGGACTACGTAGGATTTATGGATACGGGTTTGTTCAGAGATTAGGTTCCAGGGACTGATATTTCACTTTTTGGGGTGATATGCCCTAAACCCGAAACCCTAAACCCTAAACCCTAAACCCTAAACCCTAAGGAGGGATACACAGGGTCCAGATTGATGGTTCTGCTGACATGGAGTTTCCGTCTGGAAACTTTAGCTGGTCAGGGATATTGCCGCATCCTGGAAGAGCAATGAACACAGAAACTGCTAGGCGTAAAACTTGTAAAGCTACCGGAAACCTATGAAGATGGCCTACGCGTCGCTTGCGGATTCCTACGTAGCAGTGTATATGTTGGGTTGCTAGAAGTGTGGCCCGTATCAGACTACTCAAACGGGGGTTCTTATCATTATCCTTACAGCCCGCCATGGAATCACTGTCTAACACCAAAACAGCGCTTCCACCAGAAAGCGGAGGTTAGGGTTTTGCATGCGGGCTTAGCCAATTCCTACGTAGAAACCTTAAACCCTAAACCTTAAACAACGGTCCTCTCAGGTCGGGGGTACCGTCTCCGCCATTTCAAACGTCCTTACCATCTCATGCTACGCTTGGCACCCAGATTTTCTACAGCAATGCTTATCGGGATCTCCCTCTCCCCACTTAGCACCAGTAAATTTCGGGTTGGGGGACTGCTCTAGGAATTTAGACCTTAACCCCTAAATCCTACAAACCCTAACCCCCTGCCCCATGTTATAGACGGGTTATTAACGGGGATACTCGGCGTGGAATAAACCCTAAACCCCTAAACTCTAAACCCCTAAACCCGAAACCCCTAGACCCCTAAACCCTAAACCCTAAAACCCTAGCTCACATACCTAATTACAACATCCTTGACAGGGATCCCGGGGGTCTCTTCGTGGTTTTGTTAGTACCAGGGTTTAGGTTAGGAGGGTATATGTGGGGAATGGGGGATATATTGGGATAATGGAAAAGAAGTCGGAAGCTACCATGTTCCTCTAATAGGGTCTATATATATGGATGATAGGTAGATATTGGGATGATGGGGTATACGTGAGGGTTGCGCTGAAACCTTTGCTTCTCTTGTTACATAGCGAGCTTGCAACAAAGGAGGCGCCCGAAGGCGCGGCGAAAGGGTTGAAAATGGTCTTGATGTACTAAACCCTAAACCCTAAACCCTGAACCCTAAATATCTTGGGTTGCAATAGATGGCGAATACTTTTCTGAGAGGTTTCCTCGCACGGAAAGAACAATAGACAGCATCAGAGGTCAGAGCGCGCGAAAAGTGGGGGAACATGAGTTTTCAGGAAAGGGAACTAAGCACAGTTTTGCCGTGCTGTTGAATTCAGTTTTTTTGGTGCCAGATCAACCCTGCACACAGGTTCTGAGGTACCAACCAAGGTTCGAAGGCTGAGGGTTTAGGGAGTTGTGTTACATTTTAGACACCAGAGCAGCATACAATGACCGGGCACTGCGGTCTGAACCCTAAACCCTCACCAACAAATTACTCAGACCCTGATTGAAAGAGTTTTCTTAGCGTATGTGCCGATTCAAGTTAAAAAAAAGGCATTGGAGTATGTACATTGTCCTGATTTTGTATATTTGTTTTCCAGGGCTTGCTACTGATACTTGTTGTGTATGAAGCCTTTTAACCTCTTCATACGACCCTGCTCGCGCATGCCTCATTCAAGCAGGTTTGCTACCAAAGCGCGAGGTTGAGGGTTTTAAGTATCCCTAGAAATACAAGTATACAAATAATGCCTACATGCGGGGCTATAGTCTGCAAATGTTACCTACATTGGGCTATTCGGATCCCTAGCTAGAGTATGGTCTAGGTCTAGGATGCGAATCTTCGTGGAAGTGTTTTGAGAGACCTCCCGAACCCTGAGCCCGAAACCTTAAAAAAACTCGGCAGTTTCTGGCTCAGAGCAATCATGACACGGTTTCCACAGGGTTCAGACATCCGGGCCCTAGGGAGGACCTATAAAGTAGAATGCCCAGCCAAGTAGAGTCTGGTGCCCCTTATTTCAGTGAGGAAATTTCTGGGAGCCCTTATGGACCTAGACCCTCCTCCTACCCTCTATTAGGGCCTAAGTACCCACTATTAGGGACCATATATCCCCAATTAAGGGTACAAGGAGGGTCTTGGGAGATGTACTTTCTGGATCCTCCCAGAACGTAGAGTGTGGTACCGCAGGAGCTCCACTTTGGGTGCTGAGGTATGTACAGTTCTTTGGTATGGTTTAGGGCTAGGTTTAGGGTTTAGGGTTTAGGGCTTAGGGCTTAGGGCTTAGGGCTTAGGGTTTGGGGTTTAGGGCTCCAGTTACCTAAATAGTAGGTTACTGGGCTAGGTAACTATAGGGTATATAGAACCCAGTTCCCATTATCTAGGTAACTGGAGCCCTAAGGGATGGTTTAGGGCTATAGATGCGTCACAAGCTCTGTGCCTGTTATCCGCAGACCCGGACAACACTCATGCAGCCACCAGATTTTGATTCCTGGGCTTGCTCACAGCCCGAACCCTCTACTCACTAGATTCTAATAATCGCTCTCCTCCCAAAAACCTTACACAACAAACCCTGATGATCCCAAAGTGTAAGCCCTCAACTAGCCCTCACCCCTAAACCCTAAACTGCAAGTCCTACACCCTAAGCCCAAATCCTTCCGGGGCCGAGCGGAGCCTTGAGGCCCCAAATAGGGTTTAAAGGGTCTATAGGTTGGGTACTGCCCCCACCCAGTAACAGTCTATACTAGGGGTCCTTTTAAGGTCTATATACATATATAACTATATTATGATGATTATCCAACTGTTGCTGAGGGGGGGCAGTACTGAATCTATAGGGTTTAGGGCGTCAGGGGTTTAAGGTGTCGGGTTCCTTTCCAAGCACTTCGGTTTCTGGGTGCTTCGCATGACGGAGGATACTCTTCGTGAACTTGTACTGTTTGTTTACAGGGCTGTAGGCGTCCCGCTGAAGTAGCTTGAAGCTAGCTTGCTCTACGCGATCTTCCCACAATACCAAAGCCCTAAACCCTAAACCTTCAACCCCAAACCCTAAACCCTACACCTGCCCCCCAAAGGGGGCCTACAATTCAGCAACTCCCAATCTGGAGACAGCCATGGCGGGTGGAGGAGATGAACAGATTGAGGAGTCTCTCGACTTGAAGAGTTGGGGTTTGGGGTGTGGGGTTTGGGGTATAGGGTGTGGGGCTTAAGGCTTGGGGTTTAGGGTTTGGGGTTGAGGGTTTGGGGTTTGGGGTTTTGGGTTCAGGGGGTTGTCCAACTTAATTAAAGGAATGGAAAAGAAAACGGAAGCTGGTCCGTAGGGGTTCGGGTCTAGGGTGTTTGCTATGGCAGCTTCTTGAAGTTGGGGACCCTTTTTGGGTACCTTGTATTCCGCAGTACCTAATACCTAACGTACCCAAGACGGGAAACATAGGTTTGACACCCCCATCTATATTCGCCATGTTTTGTTGCTATAATTACTGTTCTTACTGCCCTAAGCCTGAACTATTCCAATCCCGAATCCCTTTTTCGTTATCATTCGTATTGTGAGCTGTGCAGACGACCCCATTCTGAAATTATTGCTGCAGAGGGGGGAATTTTGCAGTCAATATAGGTACTCCATCAGGATCTTATGGAGTTAGTTTCAGGCCCTAAACCCCAAACCTTCTCAGGGTTAGGATGTAGGGTTTTCCCCCAGGGAGTGGAGATTTATGCTTACAAGGGTTTTTCCACGGAGCGAGCCCTTTTCTTGGGTCAATCCCCCACCTAGTAAATTCCTAGAGTGTGGTAAGCCGGTTTAGGGTTGAGGGTATGGCCCGGTCCATCCCCCACCCAGAAATGGGTACCACACCGCGCTATGCTCTCCATATTTGGGGGCTATTACCGTAGGGGGATTGACCAAACCCTTTTAAAAGCTCTCTTACTTGCAATTAAGTGCTTACTGGTTCCAGCTATCCATGTTTAACTTCGGTGTTGCTTACTTACTAAGTGTCCCCGACCCTGAACCCTAAACCCTGATTCCTGCCTACGTGCTAAGACACCACTACACTCCGAGGGCGCGGTTACTTTTTGGCTAACACACTTTTTTCAGGTCGCCAAGGTCTTGGGTAGAAGTCCGAATCATTATTGGTGCTGCGGCCACGAAGTGCGGTTTTATCATCGGTCTCGGCGAATCTAAATAGAGTTCCTTAGGAACATGGGTCAGTGTGTATATTGGGTGCCCAACTGTGGAGACCATCTACGTGTTTGCCTTCACTAGTTAGTGTAGCTTTCACCATTATGTCCCACTTTGCCAATCACCAAGACTTCCTTAACTTAAACCCTAAACCCTAAGATTCAAACCATGGGTAATATTGTAGATATAGTGCAGTACCGCCAAAGACCTGATTTTTTTGAACAAGCATTCTTGTATGTATGCAGAGAAACCCCATAATGGTCATTACTCAGGCTTCTACACCACTCCCCTCCACTTCCCCCAACCGGAAAAACGACGAATATAGTCTCACTGTATAGTCGGAGAAGCATGTACTGTGAGAGTGTTTGCTACTCGGGAAGGCTTTATGAACACTGCCGGTGACTGCGCTCAAGGCAGCGCAATTTTGTACGGATCTCTTGTTTCGCTGCATCATTGCTCCAACCCTAGTCTTTAAACCGTAAAAAGCCAAAGCCCACACAAGTCAGTAGAAACTCCCTATGCACCAAACTCTACATCTTAAACCCCAAACGGAAACCCCGAACCCTAAACACGAAATCCTACCCCCTAAACCCCAGCCCCAGGTGCGGGATTTGCACGGGAGACTTGCGGGAGCTGGGCGGCGCCGGCTGCCTGAAAGTTTAGATCCCTTTAGAGGGGTCTAAGGGGTTTAGGGTTTAGGGTATAATGAAGAAAGAGGGATCCTCATACTTAGGCCCTGAAAAGGAGGGGGGGTATTAATCATGGGCCTACATTATAAGCTTTACAGATGTATCGGTTCAAGGCTTAGGGGTTAAATTAAAGGTGAATTTACAACCGTAAGGTCTAGGGTTTAGGTGCAAAAGGGCACAACAAGTTTCGCGGTTTCATGGAGCCACCCCAGCTCTATCGTCCAGAACGAGTAAATCTAAATGTGGATCAGCGAAGCTGTCAGGATAAAAGATCAACAGAGGACCCTACATAACCCCTAAACCCAATTGCGCACAGCTCCTAAAAGGTCTGCTATGATGGGTCGCTGATTCAGACCCTAAACCCTAAACCGTGTGGTATTCAGTATTTCGGCCCTAAGCCCTGTAAACCCTAAACCTTACAGGGAAACTACATGATAGCGAAGGAATGAATGAGCCGTCTGTAGTCTGAACTCCTGAAAGGCGGGTTATATTGGGGATTATATTGGGGACCATTATAGGGCTTATTAGGGGGGAATTGGGAGTTAAGTCTATAGCTCAAATTATGAGTCTAGAGTTTCCACTGGCTTGAAAGAAGCTTGCATGGAGGCGGGCCAAAGTCAGGTGTAAGCGTACTTGAGATTGAGGCTTCAGGTTTGGGCATCAGGGCTTCAAGGATTGGCATGTTGGAGACGTTTGGGCTGGTATTTGTTGCAGGCTGTGGGGCTTAGAGTTCCGCAAACCTAAACGCTTATCCCTGAAGGAGTTAGTTTAGGGAGTTTAGGTTCTTGGAGCCCCCGAAGATAAGAGTGATAATCTTGGGGGTTTAAGGGTGTAAGGTTCAGGGTTTTAGGATTGAGGGTCAGGGTTTGCGATTTTTAGGGTTTAGGGTTTGGGGTTTAGGGACATCTGGGGCCTGAACTTCGAGGCGCACCCAGACGTATGAAGACCCTGACCAAGTTTGGTCGGGCCTGCTTGGAGTGCAAAAGTAAATACGTAATGATACTAATATTCATATGGGTGGTTGTCAAAATTATGGTCCCTTTTTGGGTACTCTAAATATTAGGCGCCGTATTATAATCGGGATCCAACAAGGGACCATGATTTTGATAACCGCCCATATGAACTATGATAATAGCAATCATCAAAATAAACATATGGGTTAAAGTAGCTTAAAAGATAAGAGCAAGCGTAGTAATAGTTTAGGATTTAGGGTTTAGGGTTTAAGGGTTTATGGTGCCCAGAACAAGGACTTCAGCGTGTGAAAGATCGACGTGATGAGCGTGCGTAAGGCCATAACGAAGCGGAAGATTCTCATCAGGCGGATTGCTTTCACAATCCTCGTAATTCTTACAACGCGGAAGGCCTTGAGGCTGGAGACTTCAGGCCCAATCCCCGCCTCAAGACAAACCACTGGAATCATGTATGAGTTGGCGTTTATTTCAATGGCTTGCGTCATGTAAAGCTTTGAGGCCATCCAACGGCCCTGTTCCTGCCGAGAGCCGTACTGCAGCGTGGATTTAAGAGAGACTGGGTTGCTGTTAAGGAACTTAAATTAAGTTACCATAATGGGTATATATAGTAAATAATAGGGTTTCCCCAATATAGTAACCCTAGACCCTAAACCCTATAGAGTTTCCCCAGTATAGTAACGTAATTTAAGTTCCTTAACAGCAACCCAGGAGAGGTTTGGGGTTGGGGAAGTGGGCTTCACGCATGAGGATGAAGGGCAAGGGTTATCTTCAGGCTCCATGTAGGGGTTTCCTAAAATTAGGGGTACCTTTTTGGGGGTCCCAATAATAAGGACTATAGTATACTGGGGTCCATATTGGGGTCCCCTCATTTTGGGAAACTACCATGTAGGTACCGTTTACAGACCTTTTGTGCCCAATGTAGGTCACATTTATGAAAGTCGAGCCTGAGGGTAATAAGAGACTAATGTAAAATGATGGGGTCCTCAACCCCTATCCTTAGACCTTTACAGGCAGGCAGCACGCGTGCGCAGGAATGCCCATTTCCATGCGCAGGAGTTGGAGGGCGGAAGCTCCCCAGAGAATCCGCCGCAGGATGAGGCCTCTCTTATGTGGTTCTCGATTGTCCTGAATGCTGGCGCTTCCCTGCAGTGGCCACCCGCCGTGGTACAGCTCCAGGACATCTACAGCCGCGAGCACTTGACCCTTTGGCACCAGTACGACCCTTGCCTGATAGTTTTGAGACCAGGACATCTACAGCCGCGAGCACTTGGCCCTTTGGCACCAGTACGACCCTTGCCTGATAGTTTTGAGACCTTTAAGGGTTGAAGGAGAATGCTGCCGACTTCTTTCGGCGACTTTCGGCTACTTGCAGAGGAACACACAGGAAGCTGGTCGAGAGGACCAAATCCTGCTCTTAGTCTTCTCCTGCTAGGGGTAGTAGGGTTTCGGCATTGTGCAATTAGGCTTTCAACCGCAAGGTTTGGTTGCAGATGGGGTTATATGGGCGATATGGTAATTTCCCTAAATAGGGTGACCCCAATACCAAAATATTTGAATCGTTATTTCAGGAAACCCCAAAAGTGTACCCCTAATTTGGGGAACCTCTAAATATAGGGATGCTACAGGCTACGAAGGGTGTATAGGGTTTATGGGGTACAAGGTTAATGCTTTGGGTTTTTGTGGTTACGGGCCTTAGGGCTAGGGATATTCTCCCCATGATGGAGAACCAAACGGAAAAGCCAATGGAACATGAGATGGAAGTTGTCGTTACATGGTGGATTTAGGGATTACACATCCCGGCCCTGACACACGGGGTGTTGGGAGGCTTGACAAATACTAGCCATAAGACCATTCCAAACCTAGCCACGTAAAATGCAACGTTTAAACCCCAAAACGCAAAGTGATATAGCCTAAACTCCCATTGTCCCCCTTAATCGCCTCTAAATAGTCCCCTACATAATCCCCTATGTAGCCCACGCTTTAATGAGGTTAGCCTGTAGCTCAAATCAAAAACATAGGAACGATTGATATAACCCTAAATAAACCCGCTACACCGTGCTTACGGGCTTACATCCTTCAAGCCGCATGCCAGATAACCTTAGACTAGACCCCCGACCTCAAAGCCTTCCTTGTCCTTCATCCCACTCACTGTTCTCTTCAACCCCTTAAACCATGTCCTTTCCACTGCTAACCTGAACTCAGAAATATTACAATCCTTATTAGGACCCCCAAAATGGTACCCCTAAGGTCAGGAAACCTCCGTATTTCCCTACATACCAGCTATATGACCCCTATATAATCCCAACTCGTCAACTTGCGAGGCACGGAAGTGGACCAATGCATCAAAAAATGGGTCTAACATGTGTTCCAGCATGTGTTAAACTACCCTTAATTGCTTTTATAACCCTCAGAAAGCCAAAAACCTTAATTTATGCGGCCCCCAAACATACCCCAAACCTTATTAAACCCTGAACTCTAAATCCTAACCCCTAAGCCCTAGTTAGGGTAAGCAGCGCGGAGGAGAGCCTTCCGTCCGCTTTCTGTAGGGGCCGTTTCAGGATTAAGGGTTCTACAAATATTTTCTCAAACGAGAAAGGATCAAAATGAAAAAGAACATCGACGTTTATAATGGATACTGGGCATTTTGGGGATTGTAGAAGGGCCTGGGTGATGAAGGGACGCAAATATTTAGCAATATGTTTTCTTAATCTCTTTTGCGGTAACCTATACCATATCTTTATACATACATACATTGAATCTAGGACCACAATATTGGTAACCTGAAGCGCTAACCCTAAACTCTAAGCCCTCAATCCTAAACCCCAAACCCTAAGGTCTAGATCCAAAACCCGAAGCTCGAGTCCCTAAATCCTGAACCCTAAACCTGGGTGGAAGTGGCTGAGCGAGGCGACGCAGAAGTGGAAGACGCCCATTTTCTGCATAATTCCGGAAAGTTAGGCATTGCTGGCTTGTGGAAAGGTACCCTAAAGGTCCAAGGACCCAAATAAAAGGGGTGTAGAGCCCAACATTATGATATCAATGGTATCTGGGCCCTAATACCCTATTATTTGGGACCCTTAGGGGCCTGGAGAGGTGTGACAAGGGCGACACCGATCTCGCAGTGGATCCACCTCCCGGAAGCCCTCAAACCTCATTAGGGTTCAGGTTTAGTGTTGGTATGCTGCTCCAAGAGCATCTTCAAATGGGAGTTTCCCAAAATTAGGGTTACCCTATTGGGGGTCCCCATAATAAGGATTATAGTACATTAGGGTCTATATTAGGGTCCCCCTAATTTTGGGGAACTACCCCATTTAAAGCTTCATTCATTCTGAGGATTGGACGTGGGGGGCCCAGTGGCCTATGGGATCTTGCATGAGGATTGTTCGAAAAATTGTTTCCATCCGGTTACCTAAACACCAAAAATCTGTATAATCATAGCCCTAAACCCAGAATAACAGCCATAGAGGCTATTATTTTACATGCTTTTGGGCTCCAGGTAAGCATAAACAAACCCTAAACCCCTAAACCCCTAAACCCTAAACCCCTATATTAAGCCCTAAACCCTAAACCCTAAGCCCTAATGAGGTGTATACGTTAGGTGGTCCATTTGAGAGCAGCTGTCGAACGGTCTTTGCCTTGCAGTGGAAGCTGTTTAGGGTTTGGGTTTGGGGTTTGGGGTTTGGGGTTTAGGGTTTAGGGTTTAGGGATCATAAGCCAGCCCAACCGACCCAGAACCCTACAACTCTGCAACCCTATATGAGCTATAGTCTAAACTCCTTAAAAGGGGTTATATAGGGGATTATATAGGGAAGTACTACAGGGGTTATTAAGGGGGATACTAGGAGTTTAGACCAAAGCTCATATGGGTGGCTGTCAAAATTATGGTTAGTAGGGGATAAGGCAATAAAGTCCCTGTCTAATCCCTATGCACTATATATTCCCTTATTCCCTACTAATCCTAAATCCTATACCCTACGGGCCTTTGTCAAAATTATGGTCCCCTTTTGGGTACCCTGAATATGAGGTGCCGTATTATAATCGGGATCCAAAAAGGGACCATAATCTTGACAACCGCCCATAGTACCGCCCTGTAAACTCAAAACAGCCTGGAGCCCTATAATCCCATATGACTCTAGACAACCCTGGGACCTTACATCCGTTTTCCGAAATCAGGGGCACCATTTGGGGGTACTGATAATAACGATTATCGCATTTTGGGGCCTATATTGGGGGTCCCCTTTTGGGGCTACCACATATATCCTCTTATTTGCTCAGAATTGGGTTAACCCTACAACCCTACAACCCTGACCCTACAACCTTAAACTCAATATATATATATATACACATACACATAGTCCCTTATCTACTAGGAACCCTACAGCCCTAAAAAACTTCAACCCCCCAGACCCTAAACCCTAAACCTACAACCCTACAAATCTTCAACCCCGCCACCGGCAAAGGCCAGCGATGCTGGGATCGGACGTTGGCAGCGAGCCTTTCCAAGGCAACTTTGTTGGGCTTTTTTTAGCTAGATGATTTAGGACTCAGGGTTTAGGGTTTAGGATTTTGGATTCAGGGTTTAGGGGTAAAGTTTTTTGATCCAGGGTTTAGGGTTTAGGGGCGTAGGATGTAGGATTTAGGGTGTTTAGCTAAAATGAACCATTAAAGCAACCTAATATTATTGTCATAGGCCTAGGAGGTTACAATAATGGGACTCCTAGCCAAGAATCCGAAGAGTATAGTAATGGTGCGACATGACTACTCCCCAGGAGGGGTTTAGGGTTTAGGGTTCAGTAAAATTCTTTTCGATACCTTTAGCGGTTTCCGGTGAGACGACTTCGCCTCTTCATCAAGACATGTTCCTTGAATCTTACCCGGGGATCTCAGGGCCATGAAAGGTAAATTCTTCGTTCGATGGGTTAGGGTCTTGGGCTTAAGATTTCAGATCAAGGGTTTCCTTTTAGAAGCCCTAAAGCCTAAACCCTAAACCTTAAACCCTAAACCCCCTCAACACTGTTTCAGGGGTCCCTATGAAAAGGACTATAACACATTAGGGTTATATTGGGGCCCCCCTAAACCCCAAACCCCAAACCCTAAGCCCCCTCAACCCTAAACCCTTAACTCTTCACCCCAATCTGCCGAAATAGGTTGGCTTGCCTCGGTGTCCGACCTGCCGAGTGGTCATCCGCGCAGCCTCCTAGCTTTGAGATTTCAAGCCGTTTAGGGTTTAGCGTTTAGCGTTTAGGGTTTAGGGTTTAGGCAGTTGTAAGGCTTACCTGTAACCTAGGGGTTATATAGGGGTATATAGGGTTATATGATAAGGATACACGGGGTTTAAGGGTTTATGGTTTAGGGTTGAGGGTTATATCTGGCTTTTAGACTTGAGGCTTTTGGGCCCAGGTGAGAAAATAGGGTTTGGGGTTCAGGATCTAGGGTTTAGGAGGCCGTTAGGCTTAAGGGGACAGGCAGGTTTTCGGGTTTAGGATTCAGGGTCAGGATTTAGGGTTTAGGATTCAGGTTTTGGGGCATTTCGGGCCCTAAACCCCAAACCCTAAACCCAAAACCCTAAGACCCCAAACCCGGATAATGGCACACTAAATGATGGGCACCACACCAGCTCCCTCACTCAAAGGATGGGTTTAGGGTGTTGGTTTAAGGGTTCATAGGGTTCATAGGGTTTATAGGGTTTATAGGGTTTATAGGGCTTATGGGGTTTAGGGTTTATAGGATTCGGGGTTTGGGCTTATAGGGTTCATAGGGTTTATAGGGTTTAGGGCTTATGGGGTTCAGGGTTTATAGGGTTCGGGGTTTAGGGTTTATAGCTATGAACTGTAAAGGAGTGGAACGTGGCCAACGCAGGCAGCAGTCCTTGTAACTGCGGTCTCTACGAGGACATGATCCCTAAACCCTCCTTTATAGGGATTTAGGATTTAGGGTTTAGGGTTTCGGGTTTAGGGTCATTCCTAATCCCTACAACCTAAACCTTCCTAAACCTTAATCCCGCAACGCTGAGCCCTCGTCCCTAAAGGCTAGATACTAGTTTCCATGTTCCTGCCCATTATCCGTACGTAACCCTTTTAACCCCAATGTACTAGAGTAGTTTCCATTTTCTTTCCAGTATCCTAAATAACCCTACATTAATCCCGAATCCCTAAATCCTCATCCCTGAACCCTAAACTCTACACCCTAATCCCCAAACCTTAATCCCTGAACCCTAAACCCTGAACCCCAAACCCCTACAAACCCCAAACCTATAAACCCATTGTAGTAGCTTCCATTTTCTTTTTCATTATCCCAATATAGCCCCAATATATACCCTATAACCCCAATATATACTCTATACAACCCACCATAGTAGTTTCCATTTTATTTTCCCAATCCCGAAACCCCTAAACCCTAAACCCTAAATCCTAAACCCTACACAACCCCTCTATCACCTAGCCCCTATATATTCCCTAAACCCGAACCCCTAAACCCTTCACCCCTATAGAACCGCATTATAGTAATTTCCATTTTCTTTCCCATTATCCCTTTATATCCCCAACATACCCTATAATCCCTATATAACCCCTACATATTCCCTAAACCCTTAACCCTCAACCCTAGATCCTTAACACTCAACCCTAAACCCTTAGCCCTAAACCCTAAACCGCTATCCCTGAACCCTAAACCTACATATTCCCTAATCCCTAAACCTACATATTCCCTAGACCCTAAACCCTACCCAACCCACCGGGCCCTCCGAGGACTACGACGCAAAGCTCGGACGCCTCGTCTTTTCGAGGCTCGCCGATGCCACGATCCGCGCGTCGGAGCGATGGCTCCAGGCCTCCCTTGGGTTGAGGATTTGGGGATTTAGGGTTTATGGGTTAAGGGTTGAGGGTTTAGGGTTTAGGGTTCAGGGTCTAGGGTTTAGGGATTAGGGTTAAGGGTTAAGGGTTGAAGATTTAGGGTTTAGGGTTTAGGGGGTTGGCTTAAGGGTTAAGGGTTTAGGGGTTTAGGGTTTAGGGTTTAGGGAATACATAGGCAAGTTATACATTTTCCCTATATCCCTATACTATCCCTATACAATCCCCTACATCATCCCCTATATACGTGAATCTAGGGGGAGCAGTTACCCATTATAGGGTAAGATTATATCCTCCTTTTGAGGTATAGTATTTTATATAAGGAATATTATCTTACTGGGTTTAACCACCAAAAAAAAACGTTACTCTAATGCCCTAACCCGAACTGCCAGACTAGCCTATGGGCGTCAGCACAAGTTGTCAGCCCGAAAGCAATAAACCTCTGTACACCTGTGCGGGGCCATCTACTCAAGGGCGAGTTGGCCAGCTTGCTGGCATGGGAGTTTTTGCTAATCATTGGCAGAATGTACCCCAGGGCTCCAATAGTGTAGTTCCTTTTCGGGTGTGTTATGTCCCTGAACCCTAAACAGGAGGGTCTGGTTAGAGGATGGTTGCTGAATCGACTTGGCCAAGTTCATAGACCCACTCATCGTAAGTGCTGTCTTTGGAGAATCGGTAAAGCGTCTGTGCTCAATCTATTTAAGGTTTTTAGGGTTTAGGATTTAGGGTCTAGGGTAACCTTGAAAGCTAAACCCTAAGCCCCTAAACCCTGAACCCTAAACCCTAAACCAGCATTTGGCCAAGTTTTGCCAAAGAGCAACAGTGACCTTTGGAAAAGCTGGCTTGCTTTCTTCAAACGATGATGTTTTTGAACCTTGGTCGCCGCCAGCAGCAAGTGTTGCTGTCTAAAAGTCAGCGCTGCGTGTCGGTTCAACCTAAAGCATCTGGCCAAGCTTACGGACGGAAACAGCTTTTGATCGGGAATCCGGCTCGTCTTCTTCATCCGATGTTCTGGTCGAACTTCATGGCGGTCGCCGTTGCTTTCTCTCCAAAGCCTTAAAGCCTAAACCCTGAACCCCAAGCCCTAAGGGACCTTCCCCATATTTTTTTAACTTGAAGCCCACGCATCTGCCATATTCCTAATCCTTCGAGGAGATAATCGTGCTATAGTAGTGTATCCCCTTAATGGGTTTAGGGGTTTATATAAGGAGAATGGAAAATCAAATGGAAGCTACTATTGAGGGTTTAGGGTTTAGACCCATGATTCATAAACCCCCCTCGCCTTGATAGGGATTATCATAGGGATTAGGGTTTAGGATTTAGGGTTAAAAGGAGAGGGGATTTATTCATCAGGGGTTTACATTAACCCCTAAACCCTAAACCCTAAACCCTAAATAGTAGCTTTCATTTTCTTTTCCATTATCCCCATAGAACCCCTAAATAACTTACATTGGGCTATTTGGAGCCCTAGGGGTCTGCATTACACGCCAAGGCTTTTTGGGAGCATACACGGGTTTAGGTTTTAGGCTCTACGGGGCTCTTGTAGCACAAAGTTTGATTTTTTTATGGATACCTGGGCCCAATATCAAATTAAAAAGAACCCTGTTTAGTTGGTATTTCAACAAGAACCCAGTTTAGAGTCTACCTTTTTAGGGCTTGCCCAGAAGTGTTCTTGCAACCGCCATGCTGGTTGGTATAGTGTCATGTAGAAGTCTCCTAGCTACCAGCATTTTCTCACCATAAAGCCTAAACCCTTAATCGTGCCTCTACAAAAACAGGTAGGATGCACCCTAAAGCCGCATTCTGCTCATCTAGGCTCCCATGTTAGTATCCTTATACCAGCCCCTACATGAACTTACGGGGGGTTAGTAGTGGAGAAGAGATTATATTATATAGGGATGATATAAGGATCATTTTCCCGTATTCCCAGTAAGTAAACCCAGCTGTCATTGCAATGTCAAATATCTTGTCCGTGTCAGTCTTTTAAATATTGCCCCCCACCCAATAACAGCTGGATCATACGAATAGCATAACTATATAGAGCCCTGAATGTGACCCTTATAACAATAGACTGTAAATGCGTGCCTAAACCCTAAACCCTAAACCTTAAACCCTAAACCCTAAACCTTAAACCCTAAACCCTAAACCAGAAACCCCAAATCCTAAAGCCGCGTTGAGCTGCCGTTATCCTAACAGTATCTCCCAAGAAGGAGCGCCTACCTGGACATTCCGATGTAACGCCGTTTAGGGGTTTAGGGGTTGGCGTTTGGGGTTTAGGGGTTAGGGTTTGGGGTTTCGAGTCAAGGGGTTTTGTGTTTTGTGTTACCCTACATAAGCCCCAGCAACCATTTCTTTTTCCAAATATCGCGGTACTATAGGGACTCTCCATATAGACATTCTTTCCGTTGGGATGCCTATCAGAACGCCCCCTTAAAAAGCCATCACATATGGGGTCTAGGTGCCTATTGCCTTGATGCTGACCTGCCTTGTTGGATTCCTCGAGCATCTGGAATTAGGGTGTAGGGCTTAGGGTATCCGAGCAGCATATATACGACACGCATGAACAAGGTTGTCTAGGAGGGGCTTCGTTCTCAAACCCCCAAAGCCCCAAACTCCAAACCACAATTCTCACTTATCCCCCCCAATTTCTCCAGTATAGGCTTGATCTGAAATGCAGGTGCTTGACGACACGCTCCGCCAACACGGCGTAGAGCGGTCTGGGGAAGGCCCATGGAATTTGTGGGACTGTTGGGATTAGCAATTGGGGTTGAGGCTTCACGGCTTATAGGGCTTAGGGTTTAGGGTCTAGGGCCCATGGCTTATAGGGTTATAGGGCTTAGGGCTTAGGGAAAGGGTTTAAGTGTTAGGACTTAGTAGGTCTGGAAGAAAGGGCTTAGTATTCAGCCTACGGGTTCGCACGGAAGGGGCCCACGCACTAGGCCTAGGGCCAAACTCTTAACCCTAAACCCTAAACCCTAAAAACCTTAAAACCCTAAACCCAAACTCTTATGGCTTCAAAGCCATTATTGTCCTGTATAGGACTTGTCCCCTAAACCCTGAATCCTAAGGCCTAAGTGCCCTTTTAAAACCCTAAACCCTGCTTGGAGGGTCGGGGGTACTTAGTAAGTAGGTTAATAACCCCTATAACCCATATAGTAACTCTACTTACATTATTCACCTACTCACTAAGTCCCCCTGACCCTCCAAGTAAGTCCCCTAAAACCTAAACCGCGGCCAGAAGAGTTTGAATGTTTGTCTGGAGTGTAGGGTTGAAGTTAACTCTGGCCTTTCTACTGGTTTAGAGTTTAGTAACCCTAAGCCTTAAACCCTAAATCCTGAACCCTGAACTCTAAACCCACCAGTATTACATCCCTGCACTTTTGGTACAGTTATATAGTACAGGATACTTCGAACGGACCCGAGAATGAAGATTCGGGTTTAGGGTTTGGGGTTTAAGGTTCCCTAAACCCTAAACCCTAAACTCGGGTCTAGTTATTAAGGCTCTCACAACAAGGCACCTAGGCGAGACTTTGGGACAATTTTCCCCTACTGTGGTATGAGGGAGCCTCTTCACCCTAAGCCCTAAACCCCTAAACCCTAAATCCCAAGCCCTAAATCCTTAAACCTCTCTACCATATATATTTAAACCCTAATGGTATTTATTGCCAATGGTCAATCCATTTATTGCCAATGGTCAATCCATTTATTGCCAATGGTCAATCCATTTATTGCCAATGGTCAATCCACTTATTGCCAATGGTCAATCCATTTATTGCCAATGGTCAATCCATTTATTGCCAA
>CAJNIZ010043908.1:30187-41583 GCA_905231905.1 Symbiodinium pilosum
GCAGCGGCAGCGGCAGCGGCAGCTGCAACAAGAAGAAGAAGAAGAATAAGATTAAGAGCAATAGCAATACCAGGAGGAAGAGGAACAGCAATAGCAAAATCGTTAGCAGCTTCAACAGCAACAGCAACGGCAATAACCAGCGCAGCAAGAACAATAGCAAAGCCAAGAGCAGAATAAGAGAATAGCCAGAAGGATAAGAACACTACAATCTAGGGTTAGGGTTTGGGGCACAGCTCACACCAACACACAAGAACAACCTGGGGGGGGGGGGGCAGCAAAAACAAGACGACAACAGCAGCAGCAGCAGCAGCAGCAGCAGCAAGTGGAACCCCCGAAGCAGTCCTCATTTAGGCACTCTTTTTGTATCCACTTTCGCTTGTTATTGGGGTCTCCTGATTAAAGCTGAGCATTAGGAACAGGGTACAGTTATTATGGAGGGGTTTCTGGGAAACCTAGCTATTGAATCCTTGTGATGGCCCCTATAAAACCATTCCCCTCAACTCTAAGCCCCGAGAAGTTTCCGCTTTCTGGTCCACTCCTTCATGTCCCTCAACCACCAGCCCACTCATAAGCTTACCTCTGAGACCTTTCTGCAGTGCCTCGATTTGGCACCGTGGTATGAGTGTCCTGAAACTTCTGAACTCCTGTTGCCTTTTTTTAGGCGGGGGTTGGGGGGGAAGGCTACAGTTTTTGTTAGAAGCAGGGGGTCACATAAAGGGATCTTACTAGTTGCTAAAAAATTTCCATTGAAACCCTAAACCCTAAACCCTGAACCTTGAATTCAGAGTGTACTTCTCATCTTAGGGTCCGAGATTTTTCGAAGTTTCCGCGACATGGCGTGCGGGAGGCAAAACCTTGAACTAAATCCTCAACCCCAAAAAAACCCCTGGACCCTAAACCAAATCCCTACGTGAGCTGTAGTCTAATTAAACTCCTTTAAAGGGGAGTTATATAGGGGAGTATTATAGGGCTTACTCAGGGGGATACTAGGAGTTTAGAACATAGCTCACTTAGAGGGTTAGGTGGACTTAGCAATTAAGTGGGTCAGTAATGGGGATAAGTAGGGCTACTGTATGATGGGTTAGAGGGGGTATCCACGTACTTTTTAAATGCTCCCGTCCCTCCATTCAAATACACCCCACAAGACTAAACCTCTACACCCCGAATCCTAGACCCTAAACCTCGTTTCGGGAACTCAGGCTCAGTGACGTGAAGACGCTGAAGCAGCATCTGTGTTACTGGGCTGAAAGGTTGGGTACTGCCCCCACTCACTAACAGTTGGATAATGTTCAAATTATATCTATATATAGTCCTTAATATGACCCCTAAAATCGACTGTTAATGGGTTGGGGCAGGACCCAACTGAAAGGCTTGACGAGCAGGGCTCAAGGGATGAGGTTGGAAGATTTACCCGAGATGCTAAACCAGGTGTTTAGGGTTTAGGGGTTTAGGGCTAAGGGGTTTAGGGTTAAGGGGTTTAGGGTTAAGGGGTTTAGGGGTTTAGGGGTTTAGGGCAATGTACAACTCCTGCTCGTAGTACCTTGTTAAGCTCTCCGCAGTTTGTTAAGCCTTGAGCCCCAGGAACCTGTTGGCAAACCTTGATATGTACCCAGAACGATTGCCGAAACAAACTTCATAATTTTGGTGTGAGCCCATCAACCCCTTTGACTCGAAAACACCAAGTTTCAAACCTGAAGCCTCGAAGCCTAAACCATACCATTCACTACAACCTCAAACCCTAAATAGTAGTTTCCATTCTATTTTCCATCATCCCAATATGAACTATAGTCTAAACTCCTGGGTTATATAAGGTATTATATAGGGAATATATTAGGGGTTACTAAGGGGGATTATAAACCCAATATAACTCTAACATTGACCCAATGCCCCCCCCCCGCCCCACTAAGGCAAGGTCTGTGGGGTCCCGCGTTTCCGGCAACGGCTGCTACATGAAGGTCGAACGTTGACTGACGGAACAAAGCTGGATGCTGCCATTACCGTGCCTGGAGCGTGTTGTAATAATGGAGAACGTAGTGGAACATGAAATGGAAGCTGGGATTGTGTCGTGGGATAAGATTCAGGGTTTAGGGTTCAGGGCTTTGGAGACCCTAAACCCGATGCCCTGAACCCCATAATAGTAGCTTCCATTGTGTTTTCCATTCTCCGTATAATAACCCCAATTTATGTGCTATGTGTATACAAACATCCCAAACAAGCGGCCCAATGTCCTTGACCCTACACCCAGGACCTTTAAACCCAACACAACCCTAAACCCTAAATCCTAAACCTTTCACCACAAAGCCTAAACCCTAAACCTTCGACCCTAAATCCTAAACCTTTGACCACAAAGCCTAAACCCCAAATCCTAAACCTTGGCTCACAAAGCCCTAGAAACCTGAATCCTAAACCTTTGAACCATAAAACCTTAAACCCTAAATCTTAAACCCTAAGCGGTTAAGGGTTTAGGGTTTAGGGTTTAGGTCTAAGCCACAAAATCCTAACACCTGGACCCTGGCAAGCTTTCAGCCCTATTCCCCGTACTGTGGAGGGATGTAGGGTTTAGGGACATAGGAATATAGGGTTGGTTGACAGATATAGGGTTTAGGGTTTTAGGGTCTAGGGTTCAGGGTTTAAGGTTTTAGGGATTAGGGTATTGGGGTCAAGGTTTTAGGGATTAGGGTTTAGGGTTTAGTCTCAGTATAGTAGGAGTCGTACGAGGAGGACTAAGAGTGAGCGTAGGAGATGGAGAAGGGGGAGCAGAGGAGGGTTTTACATTATCACTTCAAGAAGCTAGCCGCAAAACCATAGGTTTGCAAATAAAATCGAATTGAACATCCCAAAATAGGACCTATAGTCTAAACTCCCTTATGTGGGTTATTTAGGGCATTCTATAGTGGAGTATCATGTTGCTTATCAAGAAAGATATTCGAAGTTTAGTCTAAAGCTCATATTTGGATTTTGTCTGGCCATCTCTGGCCCAAGATTATTGCCACCCTTTTTTAAAATCTGATGCCCATGTTAAACCCTAAACCTGAATCCTTAGCCGCATAAGCCCTGCATAGACCCAAAAAGTAGGCACGACCATGACTAGAGTAATCCAACAGTAGTCCAAATGGTATTGTTTCTACATACCTTCAGGCCGACCCCTGACCCCTTAGCCCCCGTAAACCCGAAGCCCTAAACCCCCAAACCACGCTTGGGGGCCCCTTAAATCCTAAAAGGTACTTTCCATTTTCTCTTCCCCTAAGTTCTGAAACCATGAGCCCTAAACAGTAGTGTCCATGTTCTTGTCCGGCCCCTATTCTCCTATTGATACTAAAAATTCTGCATGACCTTGATATACTATAGTCTGAGGGTCCTGAGGAGTTTTGGTATCCACCGTACTCTACATACTTTGGACGTCGAGGTGAACACTAAGCCCCATATGAAGTATCGTATGAAGGCTGCGACTTGGAGGGTCAGGGGGACGTATGGGGGGATACTACAAATCTACAGGGTAGGGTGAAGGTTTCGAGGATTAGGGTTTAGGGCTTAGTACTAAAAATCCTGCATGACCCTAAGTACTTTATACCTTGGGCATTATGGTGCTATGATATACTACCGTCATGCAGGTTTTTTATTATCAACAGCCCTGAAAGTAAACATCTCGAGGACCTAAACCAAGAATTTAGTGGTTTCCGTTTTCTTCGCAATTCTCTCACATGCTGACGCGCCGAGGACCTAAACCCTGAACCCTTGAAGCCCAAACCCTAAATCCATTGTTTGGCGAATTCCGGAGCCAGGTATACCCCGACATAACCCATACAGAACCCCTATACTCCCTTTAAAAGGCTTAATCCTAAGCCTCAAATCCTACACCCTAAAGCCTAAACCCTAAATCCTAAACGCTACAGCCCTAAACCCTAACCCCTAAACACTAAACCCTAAACCCTTAAGTCCTAAGCCAGGTACAGCTGGTCAAGCTGCCATTCGCTGAGTCGTCTGCCGAGCAGGTTGAGCAGCTTTTGCGTTTTGCTGACGCCCGGCCACCACGGTAGATGGATTAGGGTTTCTATAGGATTATTACAGGGTTCTATAGGGATTATATGGTGATCATGGCAAGTAAAATAGAAAATACTATTTAGGGTGTAGGGTGTAGGGTTTGAGGAGTCTCAGTGAGGGGGTGCGCTGGTGCTGGAAGCACCCAGGTGCGCACGTTGACCTGCGTGAGCCCACCCTCGCTGGCGCTCCACCCTTGCCTCGACCTTTACAGGTTTAGGGTTCTCTCGAACTCTGATCGCGCTCCTGTCTTCTTATTTGTTTTTCAGCACCTGTCTAGACCAGGCGGGTGCAAGGTTTGGGCTGGGTCTGGCTCGAGGCTTCTTATGTTTGATGATAGAGCCTTGCTTGGAGGCCTTCGAGCCTTGAACCAGTTGGACCTGTCCAGACTAGGGTTTGGGTTTAGGTTTGGCTCTTGGCGCCTAGTTTTCTTCAGATGCAGCCTTGGCGGGATGCCTCCAATCCTGAACACATGGACCTGTCTAGACCAGGCAGGTGCAAGTTTGGGCTGGGTCTGGCTTGAAGCTTTTTTGCTCCTGAGGCGCTGCAAGACAGTGGAAAGCCTCTAGAAAACTTGGACCCGCCTGGAAACCGAGAAGCCGGAAGGTAGGATGCCCTGAGAGGCCCTGGAGGGTGTGGGAGGAACGGTCATTTTGTTTGAACCGCTTTCGAGCTGTTGCCCCCCCTTCGGGCTCTCAGGACTCCTGCTCCCAAGATTTGCTGGCAGAGAGGGCCTGAGAGGGTGAGAGGGGCCTGGGAGGCTCCCTAAAGTTCAAAAAGGAAGGTCCAGCACTGTACCCTGACGGGTTACTCGCCAGCGGCCTGCCGGGCCTACCGCTCAGCCCACAGCTGCCTGTGGGACTGGGAGCTCTGTCGCCCGCCGGAGGGCTTTGGGCTCCGGAGCGGAGCAGGGTCTAAGGTTTCGGGCTTAGGGTTTATGGATTAGGATTCAGGGCTGAGGGTGTAGAATTTCAGGCTGGGGTTTAGGTCTTAAGGTTGATGGGCCACATTTGGCACGACCTTCTGTATTTGTACACACCTTTGTATTGTTACATTGCATAATGTGGTCATGCAGGAATTTTTCAATCAACATCATGACAGGGGCCACGTGGCCGCAACGGATATGTAATCTAGATCCTAGATATGTATATGGACTCGCCGTGCGCAGATTCCAGGGGTTCCTCCTAGATACTAAAGTGGAACTAGATTCATGGACTGCCTTCTTGTGCTGCTCCTGCTCCTCCTCCTCCTCATCCTCCTCCTCCTGCCTCTGCTGTTGCTAAGCTGCTGGTGCCGTTGCTGGTTCTGCTGCTGCTGCAGGTTCTGCTTCCGCCGTTGCCGCTGCAACTGCTGCAGGCTCTGCTGCTGCTGTGGCGGCTGCAGCTCCGGGTATGGGTATGGGTGTTGGTCTTCATGGCAGTATTGACCTGTTTACCCTAAAGACTTCCGTAGCCAGCATTCTTACGCTTGCCATTTTCTGTGTTTGCTTTTTGCACAGATTTTACAGTCTGAATCCTGTTGACCGACCGCTAACCTCGATGTCCTAGGACAGAGGGCGGGCGTCGAAGATTGAGAAGATGTTGCAGGATCGGCACGACCCAAATGGCATTGACCAATTTGGGTCAACAGCTCTTCACTACGCGTGTTCAACGGCATCTGGCTTGCTGTTCAGGAACTTCAACTCAGCAACCCTTTTAAGGTCTTTTAAGTAAACCCTATGATGTACGAATATCCACAGTACGGTCGGTTACTTTAACTCCTGTAAAAACCTTTTTTAACCCCTCATACCCCGGGCTACTCGTTCATTTTCCCATGTTTTTGTCCATTTGATTCGCCGTCATGGTCCCGAAGCCCTAGTAGCAGCAACCCAGGACTTCGGAAAGTTTGGAGTTGTCTCTCTGCTCCTCGAAGCTATGGCAGACCCGAATGTGCGAAACCAGCAGGGCAGAACTGCTCTGTTGCAGGCGACAGCGCGCTACACGAGTGACGGGAGCACAGAGAGGTTGCTCCTCCAGTCACGCGCGGATGCAAACTTGGCGGACGAAATGGGTCGGACCGCCCTGCATATCGCATGTTGGCGTGCTCATGCGAAAGTTGTGCGATTGCTGCTGCAAGCGCGTGCGCAGCCGGATGTTACAGACCATGACATGCAGACTCCTTTTGAAGTTGCATGCTGTTGCCTCCCCCAGGATGATTGGTTTCATCCGCATGTGAGAATTCAACCAAGAGTGGAGGCTCTGAGTTTATTGCTGGATGCCCGCGCAGATCCCCAAAAGACCAGCGATGCCAACGCTGACGCCGTCAACTCTGCGCTGGCATTTCTACGTGGAGAGACATTACTGGAAGGGTTGGAGGATACGTCGACTGACGCAGACAGCGAGGGCCGTTGCCTTCAAAACCAGCAAAGCTACGATGGTACATCTGCCGAATCTGCTATGCATGAGCCACTGGATGAACAGCTCAACCTGCAGCAACCATTGAAAAACGAGGACAGCACTCCATCTACTGGACCCGTGTCCAGCAGTGGCGGCATGGGCGTCGCTCATTTGTCGGGGATCGACGATGCTTGGGATAGCTGATGCTCATTTGTACATATTTGGAAGTCTCATGGTCGATAATACAGTGGTCTATGCGGCCACTACCAGCGCGAAGAAAAATCTATCAAAGGTGGTTCTCAACACCGCAGCGCCTCCCGTGTTATGTACTCTGCAGGGAAGGCACCAATCAGAATTTCCCGACAAGGACAGGATAGCAGGGACTGTAACCTTGGGCATCTACGTCTATAAAAACCCTACTCGGAGTCTACAGTCGCGGGCTTTGAAGTCTATAATGTAGACCTCTGATTAAGAAACGCCCTCCTTACAAGGGCCTTAAACATTAGGATCCCTACAATAGTTCCTACAAGGGGAGGGGATTTAGTAATCAGGGGTCTACACTAGATTAAACCTACTTGGCCCATAAAGTTTATAAAAGCAGTACTTACCTTGAGCCCTGAAGTCTACTAGTGTACCTCGTTTGGGTTTAGGGGGTTAGGGTTTAGGGTGAAGGGCTTAGGGGTTTGGGTTTAAGGTTTAGAGTTTTAGGATTTTAGGGTTTTCGTGTTTTAGTGGTTTAGAGTTAAGGGTTCAGGGGTTTAGGGTTCAGGTCTTATGGTTTAAGGTACTGTGAGCAAGCGACAGACGTGCGGAGCTTCAACCTCAGACTTCGAGAGAAACATGTTTAATCCCCTCCTCTTAAGGGTTTAGGGTTTAGGGTTTAGATCCCCTCCTTTTAGTATTAAAACCCCCATACCCCCTAATATCAAATACTCCCCATTGTGGTATAGTACTACAAATATTGGGAGTATTTAATATTAAGGGGGTGGGGGGGGGTAATTTTAGGGGGAGAGGATTACTCTGGACCTGTGAAGGGGCCAGGGTTCCTAAGCCCTAGGCCCTAAACCGCGCATTAGGGCTTAGGGATTTAGGGTTTAGGGTTTAGGGATTTAGGGCATAGGGTTTAGGGTTTAGGGATTTAGGGCTTAGGGTTTAGGATTTTAGGACGTCGGCTTCAGGGCAGGCTTGCTACTACGGTCTCACAAGGTCTTCCCCAAGCGCCAGAACCCTGAATCCTTGAATTCCTAGACCCAAAACCACTAAATCCTAGAATCCTAGATCCCCTAATCTCTAAATCCTTATAGCCTAAAGCCTTAAACCCTAAAGCCCTAAACCCCTAAATCCGCACCCCTAACGTGGAAGGCTTAAGGCATGACATGGCTACTAGGTCTTTAGGATTAGGATTCAGGGTTTAGAATTTAGGGATTCAGGGTTTCAGGGTGTATGGTTTAGTGACGAGGGATTCAGGGTTTTAGGGTCTAGCGATTATTGTGGCCTGTTTGGACGTCAGTATATGATATAGCAATATACACAGATATATAGATAGATAGATAGGTAGATAGATAGATAGATAGATAAACAGATAGATAGATAGATAGACAGGTAGATAGTGGGGGGATTGTCAGATTTAAGTGCACTATTGGGAAAGAAGAGTGGAAGCTATTATTCAGGCCCCTAAACCCTAAACTCAACCCTCCCAGAAGCCTTAGGCCCAAAAGTGCTCTTAAAACCCTAAACCCTAAGCCCTAAACCCTAAACCCTAAACCCTAAACCCCACTCCCTAAACCCTAAACCCTAAACCCTAAACCCAAATCTAAGGTCTAGGGGGTTTGTCTTGCTGCTCGTAGGTTATCCAGCTTCAGTTTGCTTCGGGTCATTATAATACGAAGGCCCTCTACAGTTTAGCAACAACCCATATACTTGATTTAGGGTTTGGGGTTTAGGGTTTAAGGTTAAGGGTTGGAGGTTTAGGGTTTAGGGTTTGGGGTTTGGGGGTGAAGTACCGCTGTATAACGACATGGACTCATGGACGGCTTTATGGCACCTGTCACGTGTACACATCTAACCCAAAACCCTAAACCCTAAAACCCTAAACCCTAGACCCTAAACCCTAAACCCTAAGCCCTAAGCCCTACATCCCTAAAGCCCAAGAAGGTCCAGAGCGAGGTCGCTCTTCCCGACCTTTCGGAGGCCTACTGCGAGAAGGCCCCGGACCCCTTACTTTGAATGGGCTTAGGGTTTAGGGTTGGGGATTCAGGGTTTAGGGTTTAGGGGTTGTGGCTTAGGGTTTAGAGTTTAGGGTTAGGGAAAAGTTTAATGAGTGTAGGAAAGACGGTTCTGAGTTTAGGGAAGAGTTCTTGGGGGTTGGAGTGGGTGACAGGGAACGAAGGAAGCAAAACGAGTCATCCCCATCTGGGGGTTTCCTAACATTAGGGGTACCCTTTTGGGGGATCCTATAATAAAGCTTATCGTGTTTTGGTGTCTATATTGGGCCTATGTTGGGAAATTCACTAACTAACTTGGGTACTGCCCCCCCTCAGTAACAGTTGGAAAATATTTATAAGATCATATAGTTATATACAGCCCTTAATATGACCCCTAGTATAGACTGTTACTGGGTGGGGGCAGTACCCAACAACTAACCCACAGAGAAGCCTAAAGGGTTCCACCGGTGTGGTGCCCCCCAAATCATTCTGCATGTGTAGTTACGAGTTTAGGTTGTACGGCTTAGGGTTTAGGGTTTACGGTTTAGGGTTTAGGAATTGCTAGCATCCCATCCATCAAATCATACTGAGCACCAAAGACTTAACAAAATCCTGCCTCCAACACTGTGGCTATTACTTCTATATGTTGTATTTTACTAGTCACTATGATCATTACTAGTAATGTTGTTATCACATGAATACTATTATTGTTACTGCTATTGATTCTATTAACCAATATTCTCTTCTTGGGTGGCATATTGAAAACTTGCTGTTGGTGTTTTTAGGGTGATCGACCTCTACCTAAACCCCAAAAGTATGTAAACTAATCGCCTTCAACCCATAATAACAGCCATAAAGACCATTCGATGTAATGGTTCTTATACTGAGAAACTACATAACCCTAAAACCTGAAGCCCTAAAACCCTAAACCCCTAAAACCCTAAAACCCTAAACCCTGAACCCTAGACCCTATAAACCCTAAAGGGCTCCAGGTAAGCCCAAGCTGCACAATTGGCAGGTTCTCACGATGGATGTCCCTGCGGCATTGGAGGAAATGAGCCAGCTTCTGAGTCGGCTTGAGGTTTTAGGGTTTAGGGTTTAGGTCGGGATTTTTGGGAGTTTAGGGTCCAGAATTTGGGATTTAGGCTGTTGAGTTTGAGGGCTTGGGGGTTGGATTTAGGGTTTACGGTTTAGGGATCAAGGATTTATTGCACTTTCTTCAACCTATGGCTACTTTCTTGCTTAGATGTTGGGTACTGCCCCTCCCAGTAACAGTCTATATCAGGGGTCCTATTAAGGGCTATATATATAACCATATCACAATTATTATCCAACTGTCACTGAGGCGGGGCAGTATCCAACTTAGATGTATGGAGGCTTTCGCAATAGGTGTCCGTTCTGAAAGTCTACTTTGGGCGGATCGGAGTATTGTCCTTTATTGAATCTATTGAGACGACGTGCTAGATACGAGAATTTTGGACTCTGAAGCATGATACCCCCCAAAATCTAAACGCCCTAAACACTACGACGCTAAACCCATAAGGCCAAGCTCTAAATCACAGTTTCCATCAATAGGCAGACCACGAGATGCAGCCCGAAGTATTGTCATTTCTCGGTATAAGAACCCTTACCTGGAGCCCAGCAGTATGTAAAACAATAGCCTGTATGGCTGTCATTGTGGGTTTAGGGCTGTTATTTTACATACTTTTGGGGCGTAGGTAACCCTAAAAAGGTGCCTTCATTTTTTTTGCAAACTCCTATATTCTAAGCCGCATACTGGGTCCCAGTGATACGCCTAGACACCATGAATTCCAGAAAGGACGTTACCAGGAACCCTAAACTGGGTTGTTGTTTTCAAGGAACATTAAGTCGCTACAGCAAGGGAAACCTTGTTATTCACAAGATATATATATATATATTGTGATTGCCCATATTCTTGTAACTTAGTTTAAGCTCACTACCAGCAATCCGGTAGCCCCTGGATCCTGAATGCTCTACAGCCTGAAGCCCTCCTTCCTGAAAACTTAAGCTCTACACCCACTCAACCCTAAGCCCGCATCCCTATATAATCCCCTTAAACCCTAAACCCTAATCCCTCAGCCCCTAAACCCTAATCCCCAATCCCTAAACCCTCTAGACCGCCCTGTGTCCTCTGAAGCCTGCGGCCCTCAAACCCTCCAAACCCAGTCTACACTCCTTAGAAGGGGGATTATATAGGGGAGCATTAAAGGGGTTATTAAAGGGGATACTAGGAGTCTAGACCATGGTTAATATGGGTATATGGTAATGAAGAGGGTTTGCTGATTATAGTAGCTTGATTCACGTTCCTGGACAGCAACCCAGTGAAGGCGCTTAGCCCGAGAACCTGTCTATTCCAAACCCAGAAGCTCTAAACTCCTGGCTGTAACTACCTAAAACCTTATCCGCTGTTTCCAGCGCCACTGAGGCTTAAGGCTAACGATTGGAGATCCAGGACCCTTGTAGTACCCTCCTGAACATAGTTGATACTTAGACCTAGATAGGCGGTAGTTGGAGGGTCGAGGTTGGGAGCAAGGTTAGGAGATGGCTGGATTGACCAACTCAACTCGCATGCTTGCTTTTGATCTGTGTCCACCTGCACCCTATAAAACACAGAGGGTCCAGGTACCCAATAATTACGTGTTTCGTGTAATAGTAATCACAGCGCAGGTCATGGGTAAATATATGATTACGAGGTACTCGGACCCTTGAGTGATGGGTTCCCCTACGACTCCTCCCTATACAACCCCCCCCCCTCCCC
>CAJNIZ010043909.1:976-12611 GCA_905231905.1 Symbiodinium pilosum
CCATTTGATCCTCCATTATTGGGGGATAATCAGCTCCTAGTATCCCCCTTAATAAGCCCTATTGTAGTCCCCTATATAATCCCTATATAACCCCCCCTTAAGGAGTTTAGAATGTAGCTCAGGTGTGATTCTCCGCTTCAGCTGTGCCCAAGACGTCCTGCAGTCGCTCCAGCTCGGCAGCGCGCGGGCCGCAGCGCACATCCCAAGCCGCTCGGAGCCAGGGATCCTGGATAATGGACAATAAAATGGAAACTGCTATAGTATAATGGGTTTAGGGTTATATAGGGAGAATGGAAAATAAAATGGAAACTGCTACAGTATAATGGGTTTAGGGTTTAGGGTTATATAGGGATAATGGAAAGTAAAAGGGAAACTCCTATGTTATATTAGGGTAAATATTGGGGGGTTATATAGGAATAATGGAAAATAAGACTTAAGTGGACTATTCCCACGACTTTAGCAGGGGGTCTGACTTTAGCGAGGGATCTGGGGCTTGAGGCTTACGTATCGCCTTATGAGCAGACAGGGTCCTGGGAATATGTTCAAGTTATTATGCATCGAATCATAATCCCTAAACATTCCCCATGAAGCCATACCACGAAGGAATTGAATTTGCAGAGGGGCCCTAAATGACACATCTATCCCAGATTCAGGGCTCTCATTGAGAGGTTTCATACGAGGGTTCCTGAGACGGGAGCTAAGCCTGCGGAAAAGGAGGCTTCATGTACGTCCACATGTAGTTTCCCTAAATAGGGGCCCCAATCTAGACCCCAATATCCAATATATACTATAATCCTCATTATAGGGCCGCCAAAAGGATATCCGTTATTTTGAGAAACTGTCATATGTTTTGTCTGTACAACGTACATTAACAGTATAAACATTTCCCTCAGAGCACTAACGGTGATTTCTGTTTAGCAAGATGGGAACAGCAGTACTACTCCGGGGGCCACATTGCGGTCTATGGAGCAAGTGCAAACGGTTTAAATTATGGCTCCTGGATGAAGCACTCTTTGCCGGGAGTGGGAAAGAGGCCTGGAGCTCTTGGCCCCTTAAAGTATCCTGAAGGCGGGTTGGCCAAGCTGGACTTAAAGGCGGATTGAAACAGCATCTCGCATCTAGAATCTAGTCCACATCTTCAGGTGGTTTGCTTACTCTCCAAGTCAACTGAAGACCGCCATGTTGAGCTGCAGGCAGAGGCGTTGTTTTCGGCATCGAGCAGGACAACTGTGCCACAGACCTTCCAATCAGACCTGCTCAAGATGCCACGTTCTGGTTGACACTTCTGAAAAGTATCCTAAGTGAGCATTTAGATGTTCAGCTCGGTATACAGCATTGGGAGAAACTTTAGTTTAACAGACGTTGCGGCTGGTTATGCGTAAGCAGGCAGGATCATGACTGACCTAGTGGAGGGGTGTGGGGTTGAGCCCCGGCTTGCCGCGAGGACCCGCGACATTCGCGACTGGTGCGCATGTTCATCGAGTACCGGAATGAGATTGTCTCGGATATGGCGCACTGTTCATGAGTTTCAGCTTGGCATTCAAGGGTTGCGGTTGCTGGTTTTTTGGTGGGATTCTTTCGGATATCTTATGCGAGTTGGAATGCGCTTGCAAGCCTCAACCGGCAAATTTTCGCATTTCGGCATGAGGGAGAGACTTCAACCGTTTCTGATTCAGGTTTTGTTGTAGGACACTTTTCCCAAAAGGGAGACGGATTGTTGGGACACTGTTAAGAGCATTGAGCCGAGATCCCATGATTTGACAGACCTCCAGTGTAATTTCGGCCAGACTCAGCAAAGCGAGATGCTGTTCCTATTGCCGTCGAACTTGCAGGTGCTGCGCGAGGTTTTCCACGAGAAGCTTGAGGCACCCTGTGCTGTGCGTTTTGGCTCTTGCTCAGCTGCTGCTGCTGAACTGAAAGTGGTGCAGGCGGAGAGGATTCGAGTGCACCAGGAGACTGCTTGTTTCAGCCTTTATCATCAAATGCTTTTGATTACGGATTGTCATATTAACTTCAGATTAGTTTTGGAGGGCTTCAGACCTCAAGAAGCACCTCAGTTGTGGCTGTTAACCTGTTAGCCTGGTCCAGAAAATCAGACGTCAAGCCTAGCTGTGTCAGGAGATCTTCGATGGATTGGCTGCCGGGCTACATAGACCTTGAAATCTATCTCAGTAGCTTGCACATGCTTGCTGCGGTCTGATGCGTAAGCATTGAGCGCGGTTCTGAACATTTCCCAACAAATCTGCCACTGGACTGCTGCAACATTGACATTCAACCCTCACTGGGGTCGTGCCCAGAGGCTGAGGTCCTCTTGGTTGTATGTTGTTCCTCGAAGAAGTGGGGGCTGCCTGAGCTGATTCGTGATACCACCAAGGATGCGCTTATGTTCCGCGTGACCCTCGTCCATTCAGATAACTCTCAACAGGCTGGAGTCGGGCAGATTGCTCCAGCAAGAGATGTGTCATATGTCATATACCACAGACGCCTCTTCAGACTGGCAAGTGAGATCATTCCTAGGGCTTCGACTCGAGCGTGTCGGGCTTATGCAAGAAAAAGAAATCTCATCAGCAGGTGGCGACCCTCAAGTTGCGTACCGAGGAGCTTGAGGACGAACCGTTGGCAATTTGGGGCAGCTCTTGAAAGAACTGAGGGGATTCAGAAAGCTTCATATAGTTGAGCCTTACGTTTGTTTATATTCTGGTCCCCCTTAAGTAGATAGAATATGCGGTATATGGGGATCTTATTCTAATATACCCAAAGCCATATTCTATCTACTGAAGGGGGACTATACACGTATAACCCCTATATACCCCCTGCCCTGTAAGGGTACCCTTAATGTTGGGAAAGCGTGTTTATACTTGGTCATCGTGAGGAAGCGTTGTTCTTAAGCCTGGTCGGCCATTGAAAGGAGCTTGATTCATCTCCAACAAGGCACCTTGGCCATATACGGTTATATAGGCATTATATTGTATAGGGGTTATATATGGATAATGGAACGAAAAATGAAACCTGCTATATTATAGGGTTAATTAGGGGTTATACAGGGATAATGGAAAGTAAATGGAAACTACTTTAAGGCTTGTATTAGCTTTGACAGCTTCAGGTTGGCATCCTTGCTTAGCAGCTCTTGTTTATCACTCCCAGATCTCACCAGCCTTCACTTTGAGTTATAAACTTTGGACCCCCGCACGAACAACAAGAATCTAAAGCTGAGAGCATCCCAGCCTGTTGCTTCGTAGCTTATGCGTCACAGGGGGGGGGGGGGTTGTGAGACCTACACTCCCCCAAACTAACAAGGGAACCCATATAGCCCCCTTTTAGAAGGACTGTAGTCTTTGTAGGGCCTTTTTTGGGTTTCCATGTTAGTTTCCGGGAGTGTAGCACTTCTCGCAGATGCTTGAAACAGCTGGATGCACAGAATCTGCAGATCAGCCATACCATGCCAGTCGACCATATTGGCACTTGCTTGGCATTGGGACAGTGGTACTTTGTTCTTCACATGCCCTAGCACTTCCACTTGAACATGGCGGTCAAAGTCCTACTTGGTCTAAGTCTTGGATCTGACAAGCTGACTTATCAGACAAGCTTTCCTTCTGCACAGCTATACTGCAGACTCAGGCGCAAATCAATACATCGTGCCGCACTTGCTTCTCGCTCAAAGCTCTTTGGGATCTTAATCCATGTCTCCTGCAAAAGCTCGTCGCCCTTGACATTCCGATCCCAAGAGTGTTACACTTTTGAATCCTAGCATTTTCCTATCCGAATCCCTGTATAGTCCTGCACGGGAATACCTATAATGTTCTGACAGCCCGCGAAAGTTTGTTAGGGCATCCATGTTTCGAGAAACCTGGCAGGCACCTCCATACCTATGAGGAACCTTCCTGGCGCTTCCCCATCTCGCCTTTGGCGAAGAGCCCCTCGGGGTGCATACGAGCGTTCCCTCCAGGATATACTGGTTCGTGACTTGGTATGTTGGGCGATGCCAGCACAAGCGTCATTATCGCAGGCTCAGGAAGGTTATATTGAAGTGCTTTCTACTTTGGGTAATTATCCGCCCCAGTTCCCAGTTCTCAGGCATCCCCCGAATCAGCTAACCATGCGGAGTCGTGCTACAACGTTTGAACAGCTGCAGCTGAGAGGGCGAGCTGCAAACAAGCGAGCCTGTGCAGCCTTTCCAATAGCTCCTGTGCCGCTTAGGAATGTCAATGACGCCGGGCTCCCGCCTCTTCGTCTACACCGGTGTTCCTTACATCCCTGATGCGGCTGGGCCCACTACATGTCATGTCACGTCACGGTATGACTCATTAGGAGTCGGACCTAAGCACACGGCAGAAAAGTCAGCTTTGCTGCACTGGTTGCAGAGGCGGCGCCGGCATCGCAGAGGCGTGTGAAGGGCTTCACGCCTGTGATACAATGATGCCTGAGAATTGCACACATGGCGTGAGCACAGTAGACCGCCTGGTGACAGGCATCCGGCAGCTGCAGCGGAACCGCCTGAAAGCGAGGTTGCCATCCAGGCGGGTCGTGGGATCCCAGGATTCAAGGACTCTGCAAGTTGTATATGTGGGAATTACCAAGGACCTTGGAGTCCAACCTCGACGAAGAACTGCTGGTTGACAGAGTCGGTGTAGAAAGTAGGTAGCCTGAGCGCTGAGGGTACAGGAGCACTCGTTGCAAGAAGCGCTGTCAACTTGGCGGAATGAATTTCATAGCCACCCCAAACTGCGTAGAGATGTTTATCGCAGCGTGTTGGAGCTCCATGAGCTCAATCGCCTACAGTGGGCTCTCATTTCGCCAGGAGTGGCTTATGTTTTGGCAGAGGCCCCGCACGACAACCAAAACAACAGCATCCTTGTTTAATGGTCACTGTGGGGCCCAAGATGTTGAGAAATTCTCCCTTGTTTTCGAGGTTCCACGGAATTTTCATTGGGCAAACCGGCAGCTGAACTACAGACAAGAAACTGGGGCAGCCCAATGTCAACAGGACTACGCTTGGTGGCTGTGCCGTCGTGCAGAACTACTGTACTGCACAGTCCCTGCCAGGTTTAGGTAGTGAGCATTTGCAAAAAAGTGATTGCAGGCGCCTTTGTGGAAGCGGCCGCTGATCGAATCTGCCACTTGGGCTGACGTCAGGATCACATGTCCACCAAATTGGGACTGTGAGTTGCCCAGCCTTGTCAATGTTCAGAACTGGGCTGCTGTTAAGGAACTTAATTTAAGTTACTATGTTGGGGAAACCCTTATTCACTCTATATATATATACATATACATACCCATTATGGTAAGTTCCTTAACAGCAACCCAGACAAGGGTGGATGTCCTCAACCTTGCTTCCAGAAAGTACTGCACAACTCCAACATGTTTGTGAAATCTTGTGCACATGCGGATGCGTGTTCCGAAAATCAGGTGTCCCTTTTCGCGGGCCCCTCTAATAAGGACTGTGCTAGTTTTGGGTCTACATTGGGGCCCTCAAGCTTTGGAAACCCCATATCTACTGCGAGGTTTTTGTATCTGAGGTCGTTGTGGTTGGCGATTTCTGTGGCAATTTACGCCGGCCAGGCGTCTGACACGCCTAGAGCTTTAGGATTCTGAGTTGCCATGAAGCAAAGGCACTTCTGGCAACCTTTCCGGAAGGTGGACGCCTGGTTGCTAGCTTTCTGGCACTCTGTTTTGTTGGAGGGGGATCTAGAGATTCACGAAGGACAGTCCGATAATGTTGGACCCGCTTTAATATCCCCCCCCCCAAACAATTTGAGGACNNGGTCAAACCTATGTTTTTTCTATTTTTGCCCCCAAAACTTGACATTAAAGAGGGTCCCTAAACATACCCACAGATCCTGAATTAGCCCCAGAACTTGACATTAAACCGGGTCCCCATGCATAAGAGGGTCCAACATTATTGTCTTCCAAAGCTCAACCCATTCCGGGCAGCAACAATTCCTCGCTCCTCCTTCGCGGTCATGGCATCAGACATAGTAGCTGAGCGGTGAGCCGGTCAAAGATTCGGCTGACGTTTGCTCGAGGCAGCGCCAACATCAAGAGAAGCCATTGGTTAAAAACAGTTGCATCTGTACCGTGCAAGGGTGGTAGAAAGGATGCAGAGCTGCGAAATTCATGCATCCAGTAATGGTGGTGTGGACTTGCGGCTTGCCAGAATTAATCTGGAATAGAAACTGAAACTTTGCTCCCAAGGCAAGCCAACAGCTGGATAGCTTTTGGAGTTATCCTGCCATTGAACATGCTGATATGTAGTGCAATACAACGATGAAGACGAGTAACATACACCCCTCCACCCACAAGGATCCCCACCACCCCCCTAATAATAAAGATTCCCCTATTGTATGGTGTTATTACTACATTGGGCGGGGGTCATCATTGTGAGGGGGATGGGATGACCATGAACACAGTGAGTGTAGCCATTGCCCAGGTCCAGTGGGTCCACACCTGCCAAAATCCAGAGGCAAAGACAGGGTTCCTTTAATAAGGGGACGCCAATATAGACCCCCAAATACTGTAGTCCTTGTTACAGGAACCCAAACAAAGTATCCCTGATTTTGGGAAACCCTACATGAGGCAAAGCTACGGGCGTACTGTGCAGGATCCAGGTGGGGGGACCTGCAATCGACTTCGCCCATGTATCCACGCTTGCATGAGATGCTTTGGGGTCCGTAGGCCTTGGCCTGGCAAGCATGAGGAGTTACAGAACCTACGCAAGCACCTTTACCATAATGGTGGTTTAAATCCGATCAGATTTATTTTTGACCTAGTTCTAATTATTCATGCGCCTTTCCCGGAATGTTTATATTTGGAACCCGACTCTGACTCCAGCTTTAATTCATTTATCAGATCAAGGACTAAACTCCTGAAGGGTACCGATTGTTTGGTCAGGTTCTGCAGGCCATACAGGCCCAGAACGCGCCGGTTGCAGCAGGCCCTGCTTGACTTTGCAGAAGTCCTTCAAGGTAAACTTACTGGTTCTTAGTAGGGAATCATGGAATACAATCCCTATATAGTGCATTCCCATATTCCCTACAAGCCACTAGTATGGGGGGTGGGGGGGGGGTGTGCCTCCATTCTCTTTGCAGCCAAGTGGGAGGCTTTAAGGGGCTGGGATGGTATGGCTTGTGAGTAGCTTTGGCAATCACAGTGACGATTGATGAGGGGGCTTCTGGGGTTTAAAGAAAGGCTTGGACATCATCAGGATGCTAATCTTGATATGCTGTTTGAAAGCGACTGTCAGCAACATGCTTGTTCCAATCAGGCTCACGTAGTGTGGCGGATTACCTTGGCGCCTGCAGCCTGTTTGGCTCAATGCATTTGGCATTATCCAAAGCTGAGAGTAGCTACAGCTTCCGCAGCGACATGCAAATCAAGCATGAAACTGAGAACATCATTCGATTGATAAACTCAGAATGCTGGACTTTCAAGACTCCAAAACCCCCATGCAGAGCACCCTTTTTCATGGTGCTGCAGTGTTTGTGGAGGGCCTCTTTCACTCGAGCCTCAGCTGAAAATGTGCGACCACTTTGCAAAGAGCACCGTCCTGGGAGCAGTGAATCACAAAGACATTGACATGCGTTCAAGTCACGTCCTTCTTGAAGGCGAGGCAGGGACAATTCCTAGCACAGTACCTCCAACTCATCTTCTTAGGCTTGTAGCATATTCTGGCCCGCTCCAAACCATGTACTGAGTAGTACTGGGCAAGCTTTGCCAGCCAGAAGTGCGTGGCCGCGTGGATTGGATTTTGGGCGCCTTTTTTTTTGTCCCAGCTGGATCAGAGGGATTAACTGGAATGTCATGACGATTGACGCGCACCTGCCCAAAGGCTGCTCACCGCTGCCGCAGAAAGCGCCGCAGCTCTACTGGCAGTGGCGGCCGCGCAAAGACTGCAGCCGGTGTCCAGGCTGTTATCTCAGGCTGTGCCATCGCTTTCCTCAGTGATACGAGTAAACGGTATGCAAATGTGATGCGGTTGGACAATCGTCGCTGATTTCACTGCCGCTGTCGGCGCCCACTACTATAACTGCCACCATGACTGTCACCACCACCACCACCATGACCGCCTTCCACCCCTTCCGCGCGGACAGCACCAGCATCAGCTGCAGCCTCGTCATCCTTGTCATCATCATGCTATATCGTCATGATCATCATCACCGTCATCATCATCATCATAAGGATGAACAGCTCGTCATAGTATTCGGCTTGCAACATGTAGCCATAAAGGCATGACTTGGATGGTGAGTTGCAATTCGCTACCACCATTACCTTCTTGCTATCGGCCTTGCTCCGCTGAGGCCATTGTTGTCGATGTCTTGCGGGTACGCATCTGCTGGGGCTGAGCCAGACTGCCAGGAGCAGCAGGACGGCCAGTGATGGGAAGGGCTACCTGTGGGGACTTGCAAGCATCTGCTGCAGCAGCCAATGAGATATTGAGTTATCCCCAAATCTCACAAACACACTCTCGAGGCACAGAATCGATGTACTGATGCTCTAATCGCCCCGCGGGCTCCTGAGAGTTGGACAGGAGGTTCCAGCCCAGCCTTCAAATTCTGCGCTGCCCGGGTCAGTGAGCACTGTGCTTTGGGTGCTGGCGCTCAAGGCTGCACTGCCACTGGATGGCCAGCAGGGGTACGCATGACCATTTCCCGTTCAGTTCACCTAGGTTGCGATTTTTTGAGGTTGCGGCCCTTAAGGAGAGCAAAGACTGCACGGAAAAAACAGCAGTCAGCGCCAAGGAACCACGGAGGCACGCGTCGCCCAAAGCGTTGGCGACGAGAGGCCAAAAGGAAGTGGCTCAGCCAGTGTTTGGATCAGGAATGCTTGTACTTGGGCATGGAGCGAGCATTGAAACCAAGCTTGAGGCCTCAAGGTTGAGAGTATAGCCACCCAACTCTATAGAATCACCACTTGAATGCCAGGTGCCCCACTTGAATGCCAATCGCCCAGCCCCAGCTCTTAAAGGGGTCTGGATTCTCAGCTGAGGCAGCTGCAGCTGGCCACTGTGGACCCAGAAACCATGGCGCCCTCCGTGCGGAGCTGGGCTGCAGATGTACCCGATCTTCCAAAAGCTCAATCAACTTACTGGCTAATAGGAGTAGGGAATGAGGGAGTAGAATCCCGATGTAATGGATTCCCATATTCCCTACCAAGAGCCAGTACGTCAAGGAACATGTTCCAACATGAGCATGATGTTTTCAGGACCGTTGAGCCAGATGTGATCCTCAGTTATGGAGCCCAGTGTTTGAGTCTTATGCAGACTATATCCCCAATATAACCCCTATATAATCCCAGTTTCCATTTCATCTTCCATTTTCTTTTCCATTTGATTCTCCATTTTTGGGGTACCATAGTATCCCCAAACAAAATACTGTGCGCAATGCGGTGATCATCTCAGGACCGTAGTCTTCCAGGGCTTCCTCCGCTCTGACACATGGCTTGACTGTCAGATGTTGCTTGGAAGGGTGCTCGGGAATGGGAAGCCCTGAAGGTTGTGTCAAAGCTGTCGAGATTCAGGGAAAGGAAAGGCTGTTCAACCGGCACCGCTTCATTCTTTCGCCATCAGGTTCGATACGATTCAATATACAGCACAAGGAAGGGTTGCATGCGTGATGCCGAGGTTGAGGATCACCTTCCAGAACATGCCCGAAGCATCACTCCAAAAAGACTGGCCACCATTTCACTTCTCATCACTGTGACACCATTTGCAATGATCCTCACTGTACTTGTATCAATAGTAATTACGAGGAAAGAACGTGATGAGGGACCCTCGCCCAGGACCACCTCGTCCCAGCAGCTGCGGCAGCTCCCGCTGAAGGCAGTGACTCTGAGGACCTCAAGGGATATGAGACACTGTTGGGGACTTACTTCAAGAGGGAGCCAGGTGGGTCGTGGTGGGTGATGATGACTCCAGCGGAGTCAAGACAAGCAAAGAAGCTGCTAGCAGAAGGAGCGGATGAAACAGCAACTATGGCTAGGGATTTAACCATACCAGCAAACTTAGAAGCATATTCCTTTTTGATTCATCTAGAAGTCTGGAGTAGTTGCGATAGGGTCATGACACAGATATTGTACAGATATTCACCTAAAGCAGAGAGGGCTAATCGCTTGCTGAGGAGCTCTACAGGCTGAGGTACCAGCCCCAAGCAGACATCATACGCCTCAAGCTCCCCCAGGTAATATACGGGCCTAGATAATTACCAATATCATGGTTCCATATTCCTTGTGCACCTTGTATAATTAGAGTATATGGTACCTCAAATGGAACTCCAGATGATATTTGTAATTATTTAGGCCCTAAATCCTATTCTGGCATAGTAGTTTCCATTTTCCTTTCCATTATCCTAATATAACCCCTATATAACCCTCTATACTATTGTTAATTATTTAGGCCCCTAAACCCTATACCCTATACCCTAAACCCTAAACCATTTAGGTAATTATTCAGGCCCCTAAACCCTATACCTAAATCCCGAAACCCTTTAGGTAATTATTAAGGCCCCTGTAGTAGGTCTCCCATCCTACGGCCAGGAGAGCCTTGCGGGCGCGCCATCTCCCCAGGCTGAAGCGAGAGAGTTGAGTTTTGTTAGGAATATACCATAATATAATAATGTATATATATATATATTATTGTGTTGTGTGACATAATGGTATAGTATCTTGTATTATATTATATTCTGGTGAGCCATAATATATCATAATATATTATGGTATAGTACAATATATTATGAAATATTATGGTGAATTGTAAAAACAAATTTTCGAGACATCCGAGATTTTTGGCATTTAGATGTTCATGCTATGTCCTTCTCTGGGATGCAGCGTCGAAATCTCTGCGCGCGGTATGTTGCCCTTGCGTGTGGGCCTAGCCGAGGGCCTCTACTCAAGCTTAAGCTTGAATTCCGTTTGTGCGGACCGGTGCTGGGCCGATACTTTCCTGAGTGGACTGCACCCAGCAGGCCTTCTTATTTCCCCACGCTTCCACGTTGGCATTCGCATACTTGCGGCGTAGGACCTAATTACGGTAGATCAAGCGTGGTGTGCGCGTGTGTGACCAGGACACTCGGGACAGCTGCATCATCATCCTGGTCACAGACTCCCGTGCTCAAAAAGTCCGACATGCTCAGGCAAGCTTTCCGAAGACCCCTGTTGAGATATGTGGCTGGGACGTTGTTTAATTCTTTCATGTTCTTTCCCTTTTTCCTCAGCCGTCGCTGGAGACCATCGACCAGAAAGAGGATAGAGTGGGATAGAGGAGCTGGAAGTGGATATCCTAAGAATCCCAAAGTTGGTGCTACTATCGGGCCAATCAGAATTTAGGAGTCACAGCATGTAATCATTGTTAGTAACCCCCATATAGCCCTATATAATCCTGATATAGCTCCTATATACTATAACCCTTATATGACTCCTCAACTGCCATATTTGGCCCCTGGATTCCTTCAAATACAGCCGAGGTTGGTGGCTGGATGAGGCCGCAGTGCAGTTCCGAATATCGGGACGGGCGCTGGTGGCCGACCCTCGGTTTCCCAGATGGGTTTAGAGTCTAGGGTCTAAGGGTTTGGGTTCCTGATGGTGATGTGTGTCTTTGTGTGTGTGTGTGTTTTTTTTTTTTTTGAGGGGGGGGGGGGGGGGGGGG